>BMAO01034915.1:0-17403 GCA_019973975.1 Trichonephila clavata
TCCTTAAAAAAGGCATTTTTTGGTTGATTGAATATGCTTTCTGTGCAATTTTTATTTATTATTTTTTTACTATTTCTTTATCCCAGAGAATAATCTTTGTATCAAAATATCTTTGTACATCTAGAATAATAGTAAGAAATAAAGTATTATTAATCACAGTGCTTTGAAAAGTGTGTAATAAAAGAAGTAGGTGTAACGTGGTTGTTTACTTTTGATGTGGGTCATTTATTTTAATCCATTACGCATGCGCAATGTCAAATTTTAAGTTCAAAATATTCTCATTTTAAGATAAAATTTAGAAATGTTTATTAGAAAATAAGGGTTGAATGTTTTTTTTCGTTAAATCTTATTTATATACTTTAGAAAAATAGAAATATCAATAAGGAAGATATTTAGTAGTAAAGAATAATAAAGTTTTAATATGCGAGATGGCATTATTAGAAAAATGGGATTTGCATAATATTCATACTTCTTGTTATTTTCTAAATTATAGTACTTTTAAAGGAAAAAATATATTTAAAGAGATGACCCTGTTTGTTTTATAAACTGATATTTGAAACAAAAATTTGAAACTCCGAGTTAAAATTCTGTTTTGCGTCTAATTTTAGATAAATTATGTATCTCTTTAAATTCAAAGTTATGTTTAAAAGCAGTTGTAAAAATACAGAGATAAATAAAACGTATCACAGTTCTATTTCGATAGTAAAAAATGCTAAAGTTAGCTTATCTTTTCTTCTTTACAAAACCAGTTTCGTAGTCAGAACAAGAACGAAAACTTTTATCAAAACAAATCGAAATTTTTACTCAAAATTATTTAAAACAAATCTTATGCATCTTATTTTTTACAGATTTCGTTTAAATTGTTTTGGAAATCATTTACTCACTGAAAAAAATCTCATTTGGCTATTTGAAAGATTTTATTCCCCCATTCAATTTTAGATACTTAGCTTAGTTGAAAGACAATATGTTTAGGGAACGAACGTCACACACACACACACACACACGCGCGCTCTTTATATTTATATTTATATATATACATATTACTTTTATGTATGCATACACATAGCGTAAACGACTTCCACAGTTGAAATCGATTGACTTGTATTTTCTTCCATTTCTTTTTCAAAGAAAATAGTTTTTTTTTCTTTCTACGTACTTTTAGGTAATGAGATCGCAAATGGGTCACTTTGATTTTTGAATTACGTTCAAAGAAAAATATTCGTTTTTGCCCGCACTTTCATTTCCGAACTCTCCTGAGAAAGAAGGTTCCAGGAATGGAATGTTAGAGGTTTTGTTTCGAAAAGGGTAAGTTTTTGGATATTTTTCTTAAGGAATTTTAAAAATGCAGACGAGGAAAAGGAACTGCAGTAATTGCCTCATTTTTTCTATTTTACGTTTAAAGCTTCTCTCAAATATGTTGAACGAATTTTGTCTTTTCAGTTAAAAGACCAAACAATTACTGGAGTACATTTTTTTTGTTTGCTATTATTTGAGTGTTGTGTCAGGAAATAATTTTAGCTCTCTTGCTTTTCTTCTTGAAAAAAAAATCTTAAGCTATTAAAGGAATGTGATGGCAATAGTAGGAACTAATGATTTTCTTTCCTTTTTAATTCGAGCCTTTTAGAATCATTTTTAGTTTTATATTGTATTTCCTATTGGAGATTATTCCAAAAAAGAAAAAAAAATGGCCGTTTTAAGAGACATTTAAAAAGTGTAAACATCAACTTAATGTAAATCTGTAAAAGAGGGCCGTAAATATCAAATTGTTCCAATATTAGTTTGAACTTATTTCATCTAATATACTTTAAATATAGAGATTTATGTAAAGGCAATTATTCTTTTCTTCAATTTTAGAAGGTTTCATAATGTTCTAAATATTTTATTTAATGTTACTGAAAGGAAGATATTTGCCGATGACTAATCAATATCGACAAATTATCTTAAATTAATATCTTTGCCATTGTACCGGTATCATCAATATATGACAATAGAGCCTCTAGACTAAAGTGATCACTTTGGTCTTCCTCTAGTATCAAACAGCTTGAATTAATCCCAAAGTAAGTTTTCAAATATGCGCGAATCTAATAAATACAATAATGTTCAAAACATAAATGTAATAAGGTGTCTGCATGATTTCATTTTTCTAGTATGAAATATACTTTTATATTTATTTTAATGATTTCTTTGGGAATCTTCAGACCTTATAAAAATTTGCTGACATAGACGTAAAAATTGGGATAAATAGAAATATTTTTCTATTTTTATTGGTACTAACGTATTATCGCAATCGTATTGGTTCTATTATATGAAACAAAGCACATGGATGCCAAATTAGAAGGTACAACAATTGCGAAATCGGGGTTGCCAACTTGACAAGTTATCTTGAACATTGGCATATTGTTCCGATAATATGTAAGTACATTCTTATTATTTTTTTTTTACTGATATATTTTAAAAAATAATGCAAACGTCTTTGCACCATTTGAGAGGGTAAGCAAAATAGTTGGTAGTCAAAATATACTAGACAGAACAGAGCCAGTTGATTCTTATTTTAACCCACACCTTTATTAATCGCCAACTTGGCGAATTATTATTTTCATATTGGATTGAAGTCCAATACAGAAAATTATCTGTTGGCGCAATTTGGCATAATTTTTTTCTCATATTTTCCAAAGGTGTGGGCTAAAATAGAGACATACCAGTAGAATTTTTTTCAGCCATGAAAAAATTTCAATAACATAAGATATACATTCAAACAGTTATTCAAAATTGGTATGAGTGTTTAATTATAACTTGATGAAATCAAAGTTAGGATTAATATCTTCAAAGGTAAAAAAGATTTAGTTCGTGGATCTGTATAGAATATTTATTTGGGATAAAGTCTGTAGTAAAATCTTTTGTTGAACAAACAGTGTTCAGAATAGATTATTACACCTTTCCCATTCAAGAGCAATTTCTTGCAGGTTAATGTTTGTTCTCTAGGGGTTGCCCTAATTTGTTCTAATCGAAGAGAGAGATCTGGGGAATACTTTAGTCCATCTAATTTGCTCAATACCCTCAATCTATAATTTGTTTCTTGTTAAGTCTTCCTAAGGGGACAATTATTGTTGCCCACTGAAAAAAATGGTTAGTTTTTTCTGATTTTGCCCTGAGTAAAGAAATAACGAGTTTTTGCCAGAAGCACATAAAATTGAGTCATTCGATACAATGCATCTTCGATAACCTTCACAATTTCTTGAAATTAAATTTTGAGGTTAATTTAATTACTTGAAAGAGTCTAAAAATAAAATTAAGAATAGATACATAAGCCACAGTTAAAACAATGACAAATGTTGGCGTCGAAAACGGGTTTTTTAGAAAAACTCACCAAACCGAGTGTATATTGTTATAACAATGCAGACAAATTGTTGAGCCAGAGTGTCGCCAAATGCTGTCATTGTTATTATTATTATTTCGTTCAATAACGCACGGGAACGGTTTCCACTATTGGCTGCAAATCGTGGCATTTGGTGATGTCTTTTGACATGATGAAATTGGTCGACTGTATAATAGGTAAGTTCCAAGAATAGTTACAATCATAGGTAATGTGTTGATAATAAAAATCTAGTTCTATTACGGAAAGACCCCCAGTTTAGTGTTCAAAATTATTCCATTCTATTTTCGAGTTCTGGACCTTACTTTAAAAAATGATTGCCCTGAAGAGGCCTTATGAGTTTTTTCATTTAAAATTCAACTGAACTCAAAACTCATCATGTAGAGGGATATAGATGCCAGAAGTGAAAAAAAGATTCCTTTACCCCTCTCAGGATCATGATCACACTTATATGATAACGCGTTTTTTCCTCCAGGGCATACGGTATCATATATGTGTGATTGCGCATTCCCTGCTCTGAGACCGAAGATCACACCGGTGTGATTTAAGTTTGGAACGTTTTTATATTAATTTTACAAAGCACAAGATGGCAATTGAAATCCATTTTTTTTTTCAAATAATGTTTCACAAAACTTTGAACTTCAATATGTGCTTTCGACTTCGAGTGTTTTAAAATTAGATCTGGGATATTAATGAATGTAAGCAACTGCACATGCTTAACTCTTGAAATAATCGTGCATTTAAAAGTTTGTGATTTATTGCGCTCTGGATCTCTCTGTTTTATATTTTGACTAAGTTGAATAAATTGAAAGTAAAAAAGCTTTTTTAAAACAAGCTTTTATTTAAATGCGCTAAAAAAGAATAAAATAAATTTTTTCTTTAAAATTTTTTTACTATCAACTTATAACGTCATTACACAATTTATATGATATAAAAGCTTGTCGCAAGTTTAAAGCACTCTTACTTACTTAGTTTTGAAAATTTTAAGAAATTGAAATCAATCAGATCAAGTTATTTAATTTACTTGTTTATCTGCAGAGGTAAATCTCGCGACAAGCTTTTATATCATATAAATTGTGTAATGACGTTATAAGTTGATAGTAAAAAAATTTTAAAGAAAAATTTATTTTATTCTTTTAGCGTATTTAAATAAAAGCTTGTTTTAAAAAAGCTTTTTACTTTCAATTTATTTTTCACTTTTTAGTTATCACTCGACAGGTTTCTTAGCATTTTGTAATCAAAAAAGAAAGTTTTATCAAATAATGATAATTTTTTTGCTGGACATTGAATATCTTCTATGTAAGAATCAATTTTTTTTAATTGCTCAGATCGTCTTTAGAAACTTGATTTGGAAAAATCAATAATTAAATTCAAATAAAATTAACAGATTCTATTTGTAATTAAATTTAAAGACACATGTCGTAGTGTGTGTTTAGATTACTGGTGATAAAATGAGGTATATTTAAATTACTCGTAGGCTTAAAATTAGAAAATTCCTTTAAAAAATTACTTCATTTTATTGTAAAATTATTTTTTTTTAATCGAAAATATATTGCATTTCTAGATAATATTTTTCTCTTATTGTTTTCCTAGCGGATTCCTTTTTGATGGGTAAGATACATTAAAATAAGACTAAAAAGGCATTTTGTAATCAAAAAGAAAGTTTTATCAAATAATGATAATTTTTGCTGGACATTGAATATCTTCTACGTAAGAATCAATTTTTTTTTAATTGCTCAGATCATCTTTAGAAATTTGATTTTGAAAAAATCAATAATTAAATTCAAATAAAATTAACAGATTATATTTGTAATTAAATTTAAGGACACATGTCGTAGTGTGTGTTTAGATTACTGGTGATAAAATGAGGTATATTTAAATTACTCGTAGGCTTAAAATTAGAAAATTCCTTTAAAAAATTACTTCATTTTATTGTAAAATTATTTTTTTTAATCGAAAATATATTGCATTTCTAGATAATATTTTTTCTCTATTGTTTTCCTAGCGATTCCTTTTTGATGGGTAAGATACATTAAAAAAATGATCTTTCCGATTCTGTAATTATTTTTTGTCTGAGTTTCATAGATTAAAGTTAGATAAATTATTTAAAGAATTTCTTCAATACTCCATCTCAGTTTAACTTGGCAGCGTGAGAAAGGTATACAATGTACCAATCTACTTGAAAAATAGCTCTACTTTTTTTTTAAAATTTAAATCTAAGAAATAGATAGAAATTTGTAAAAAAATTGCATGCGTTGCAGAAATTAGATTGTTTTTACGTTGTAGAAATGTAATTATTTTTAGACAAAGTTAATTAATACAGTCAATAGCGCAACGTTATGAAATTCCAGTTTGGCTGAAAACCGATTTTCGACGCCAACTTTGTCATTGTTGTAACAATAAAATTATTACAACAATGCAGATATATCCAAGTTGGCGCCCAAAATTAGTTTAAAGTTTTTAATTAATATCTTTTTAATTAATTGCAATATCGGAATCTAAATGGTCAAAACATGCATTGTCATCCAAACTAAACGTGTATACAAATTTCAGCTCAATGGGAGGAAGATATCAGCTTCAAAATTGAGTTGCAAGATTCCACCCGAACAAATTACATACATACATACATACATACATTGTAAGTTAAATAAAAGCTTTTAATAAAATGATGTAGGAAGCTTATTAGTTTGCTGGGATCAGACATTCATACTAATAATTTAGTATTTATTTTATTTTAGTTTATTTTTATTTTACTCAGTATTACAACTATAATTTTTATTTTCAAAAACGTTTAAAAAGCACATATTCATAGAACAAACGCGATGATTCATTTTTAACGAAAAAGAATCGTTTATTCTTATTGATTCATTTTTAATTCATTAAGAACAAACTCTTTTTTTTATTGTAATCGCAATCAGAGTTGTCATAACCTTAAGAACAAAAAACATAATATTAATGTGATACTAAGAAAGCTATAAGGATTAATTAAATATGTTGTTGTTGTTGTTACTTATGCCACCTGTCTGACGTAGTCAGATCGAGGCCCTCGAAATTCATCATGACAACGGGCTAGATCACAGGTTCCCAACCTTTTTTGAACTGGCGCCCCCTTTTTTAGTAAATATTTCGATACCGCCCTCTTTTCTTGTGAATATTTTACTACCGCCCCCTCCCACTCTACAGAAATAAGAGTATACATAATACATGGTGAGTTAAATTTCAAAAAATATTCTATTACTAAAATAGAATATATTTTTTAATTTACCCCCCACCCCTTATTTTTTTACTTACGAATCTGAAGTAGCTATTGCCACAAATGTATTTAAATGTGTAATATTAAAGATTTTAGTCATAGATAGGATATTGTTGGAATTGAAACACTACTGAATATCTTCATCACTTAAAAGAATGGAATAAAAAAAAGTTTTAGCTTACCTGTTTTTAAGTCAGGCAGGGGTTTTGATGATACGAAGTAATTCATAATAAACTATTGCTTTCAACGTAAATATAAATTGATAGTTTCAGCCTTTAAAGAATCACACGTTAATTCTTGGTTAACATATTTAATTATGTTTCTTGGATAATATATGCAATGAAATGCAGAGGACGAAGCATTTCCCCTACTGCTCACAGACAAAGACAACTACAGAAATTAAAATGCACTATATCATTCAATTTAATGTAGGCCTGAATAATGTAATCTTTAAGTTTTTCATTCACTTCCCGAACTACCAAAATATGGGAATTTTGGTACATGTGATTTAGAAATGATTTAAATGCATGCAATAAACATATGGTAAATAATATTAAAGTTTACTTTTGTTAGTACATACTAAGTGTTTTATTTGTCTTTTTTAGACTATATTTGGTTAATCTGCCCAAGCTTCTCCGTGCCATCTCAATGCTCCCTAATTTTCTCTGGGTCCTTTACTGACCCCCTGAAAGCCTCAAACGCCCACGTTGAGAACCTATGGGCTAGATCTACGCCTGTCGTTAGACTAAGCTTTGTGTGAGCCCCCCATTAATTAAATATGTATATATACATATTAGCTTTATTAAAAAGATTTGTATCAGTTCAAGCCACATCAAGTTTATATGAGAGTAATTGTATTATTTGTGGGATTTGCCAGATAGTATTTTGCAAGTTTTGTTTCTATTTTATTTAATCATCATGACGAAAAGAGCGAAAAGAGTATTTATATTAATTAAATTGAAAACAGTTTCTTTAAAATTCCCAACTGTTTTTTTTTAAATACAGTGAAAATTTTTGTGCTGTATATTCAGATATTATCAATGATAGTAAATTGTAAATTTTAGTGTATTTGATTGCATTAAACGTTTTATAAGAATTTTTAAATGAAATTAGGCTTAGAAGTGCAATTTACCCGGTCCCATGCGTACGTATACTCTCTAAAAGAGCGGGTCTGAGGAAATGCTTCTGTCTCCTTTCTCCAGTCTTGAAGGGGTTAATGATTTGAGTGTTCGGGATGAATTTTATTAAATAACAGAACTAAAAAAATCGAATACTTTCAGCTAATTATTGTGATATCCAAAGACAGATATTATATATAATTAAAAAGACAAAAAATAAATGAAATAAATGTTCCTCATAATGTTGAACTCATCAAAGAATTCACAGCTAATTCATATAAATGTTTCATGTTTTTTACTGAGCAATTACGAAGACGTATTGTTATTTCTTACAATCTTGATGCGCAAGACAGTGACTGTTATTATGTGGGAGTCTAATAATGCCTTCAGTGCCATAAATGGATAGGGAATAAACAAACGGCAATATCCTTTGAATGACAACAATCTCAGGTATTTTTCAGTTAATGAAGTATGGAATTTTGTAATTTCTCAATAATATTGTGGATATATAGTTCACAAATATTGCAGTTGTTTACACATTCCCTGTGTAGGCTGTGATTTTTTAAAAATTTATATCACAAGCTTATATCTGTCTTTCTTATGTCTGAATACACATAGGTATTGATAGGAAATTCGAGAGTAATTTCAAAAGAAAATAAATAAATAATGGTTGACCTACAAAATTTTAATTAAAATAAATTATTTTCAGAAAGTATTAAAAATACTAGCTTAAAATGTCAACTTTAACTATCAATGATATAGCTTGCATTTTGATATTTATGTAATAATAACGGAAATCCCCTAAATTACTGGAGGGTTGAATTTTTTAAAAATTAATCATATAAGAGGATGTACAATGTCTGTTCGAAACGTAACCGACCTTTGTCCAGAAAAATATTTTAGCTACTTTACGGGATTGGGATTCTAAGCAAACTCAAATTGGCCCCTTGCGACTTCACACACTCTTAATCCAGGGTTCCTTCCAATGCCCAAAACACATTTGGAAGGCTTCTTTTGGAATGGTTTTCAACTCCGTCGTCACGTTTTACCGTATCTCATCTCTACTCCGAAAATGGGATTCTTTCGATGGCATTTTCACTTTCGGAAATAGCCAGCAGTCGCAAAAAGGCAAGCTCAGTATTGTTAGTGCCCAGAAGGTTCTGTGCAACTGCAAAACGGAATTTTTCTGTTCCACCATCTGCATTTGCTCTGCGCATGATCCCACAAAATTGCATTTAGAGAACATGTACTGATTTCTACTTGTTCAGCAGTCCTTTGTGTGGTTAAACGATCATCTTTCACTATCGGATTTTCAGCCTTTCCAACCAGAGTTGCATTTTCGAATGGTTTGTTGCCTCCCAGATCTCTGGTCACTCTCTACCGACGTAGTAGAAAATCGGTTAAACCCCTCCTTAATGTACATGACTGCCATAGCATTGTCTCCAAACACTTGCTGAATCTTATGAACTGTTTCACTTAGATAACAACCAAGCTTTTGATCAAAAATTTAGTGCAGAACCTTTGCACAAATCATTGAGTCATCTTTAGAGAAATAAAAATCAGACGAAAGCATATTACCGCACCGCACTCGACTATCTGCAGGAAATGAATGGTACACTGGAACGAAGGAAAAAAAACTCAAGCTTGTCCATTAAGATGTCACCTTCCGTTGTGCACATGACGTCGTTTTAGAGTCACTACTGTGAGCTGGAAAATTCAAGGTCGGATTCTTTTTGAACAGACCTTGTATTAATTAGTTTGATTCTCATTTCTATCTCTCTCTCAAGGATTGTTAGTTTCTGAACCACATTTGTAAGTCGAAATCTCTGTTAACATAACGTTTATTCATTTGCTGTAGATTGCTTCTTTCTTTTTTTTTGCAGTTACTGCTCATAATTTTTTTTTCGTGGAATGTAGAGAAATAAAAGCTATCACATATCCCTCTCTCTATACAAAATTGTTTAATTCTCTCTAGATGCTGTAAATATAAGGTTTATCCTTTTATATGCTCAACTTAAATATTCTGGATAAAAATCAGAAGTTAGACCCTTCCACCAATTTAATATTTGCAAAGGTTTTGTGCGGTGGCAGGGAAAGAATAAATAAAAAAAAATAACCAATGAAGAATTAATTTAACGGCAAAACACTAACATAAAAA
Source organism: Trichonephila clavata (assembly GCA_019973975.1). Taxonomy (NCBI): domain Eukaryota; kingdom Metazoa; phylum Arthropoda; class Arachnida; order Araneae; family Nephilidae; genus Trichonephila; species Trichonephila clavata. Next base: position 9,903 of record BMAO01034915.1, read on the forward strand.
TCATTTGTTAGCAATACGGCAAGAGAGTTAATTCACGAAGAAAGAATTTGATATTTTCGGTAGAACAAAACTGTAGGAATTAATCCTTACAAAATTGTATTACAATTTCGATCTTTATCTGATTCTAGTTTCTGTTATTTCATAAATACTCGATTAAATACAAATTAAAGTAATGTATTAATATAGAAAAATCATAAAAAGCCGAATTTCACTTAAATACAATATAAACTTGAAGAGAAATATTTTATGACCAGTAACTAAAATTTTGATGGAAAAAAAAGTTTCATTCAATTTACTTTCGTCTCCACCATATGTTAAGAATAGGCCTACTTTATGCTGCATTATACACTGAGGTGACAAAAACCATGGGATACCTCCTAATAGTATACTAGTCCTCTTTTTGCCCGGCGAAGTGTGGCATGGACTCAACAAGTCGTTGGAAATCCCTTGCAGAAATAGTGCCTCTACAGCCTTTCAAAATTGTGAAAGATTTCCCAATGCTGGTTTTTAACACCAACTGACCTCTTGGTTATATCCCATACGTCCCATATATACGTCTTTCCAAAGTAAGATCTTTTTTGTGCACTGTAATCCATAAAATTATTCCAAAGGCTTTGGAATGTACTAAAACACCTTCATAATATTTGTGAAAGATTTACTTATTTTAGAGGGGTTTGTTTATTTATTCTTTTTCTTCTCTCTCCTCCCCATGTATTACATACGCATGCCTACATGGGAAACGGTGTCATGGGGGGAGCGAATCACATATCTTTTAATCGGCAGTTGAGGGATTCATTATATACCGTACAAATTATATAAGGATAAGTATTAATTTTGTATGTAATTTTATATATGACAAGACCATAAGATCGATGTTAATTATTAAACTTGTTCTTAACTTAGTATTGCTAACTTAATTATAAAATGCATTTGCAGTACTGATACATTTATGAGTGATTTTTATCAGTGTAAATGTGCATTTATTTCTTATTATGTCAGAATGTATTTTGTTTACTTTCAGTAAATTAATAATTTTTTAAAATAATCTTATTTTGTCGACTTTTCAAGATGCTCGTGTCTTCCTCGAAGAGTTTTCACGCCCCCTAGGAGGCACGCCCGACAGTTTGAGAAATGCTGCAGTGCCATGCCTCCTACTGTTGTGGCACATTGAAGAAGTCTTCCCCGAAAGTTGTCCGTAGTTTTGCGTGTAATTTCCGGTGGAATGTCAGCCAATATCTAGGTAATTGCTCTTTTAGTGCTTGCAGGGCCGTAGGACGATATTTGTACACTCGAATTTTCTGCTGCCCAGTAGAGAAAATTTTGTTTATTCACAGTGTCTGACAAGTGGAATTGGGCATCATCAGACGAAATCAAAATAGCACCAGGGGAATGTTCTGAAAAACTTTCGAGAAAGACTTTGTCAATGTATCACCATTGGAGAACGGCATTTAGCGGACATAATTTCTAAAATTAATTAATGTAAAACGGCGTCGTATTTGTTGTTCACGAATAAAATACTTTTCCTGTATCTTCTTTTGTTTGTTTGTAACTGCCTTTTGAAACAAGAGAGGTTGATATGCCGGACCCTGTATGTAAATCAATACAAACTCAAAGAATTTTTTTCTCTTAAGAAATTTTTAGTTTATATGACATCTTATAACTTTACCCCACGACGCTGTTATTACGTAGTTATTTTTGGAACACCTGATTATGAAAAATTGCTCGATGTATTCAAATTTAAGTATTTCAATTAAAGAAAATATGAAACACAAAATATGTTTAACTCCATTCCCAACATTCAAGATATCTTTAAAAGAGGATACTGCTCGAGGGTAGAGAAAAACGACAGTCATTCCATCCAATAACTCCATAATAATCTACACGAAAGCGAGCATTTGATTCAGCGAACGATCCTTCCTTAATTTGATATAGAAACGAAGCAGTAAATATCGTTTGAACATCCCCATTTTCTCGTCCACCGAAACCCCACAATCTCGAAAAAGCGCCTTTCATTAAAAGTGATTGCTTACTGTGGTGGAGAGAAAGATTGTAATGAATGATAATTTCAGGGACTTCCACGGGGGAGAGGAAGGGGTTGCAGACGACAAGCAAAGGCCCAAACGAGTTTAAAGCCACAAACTTTTCCCAACCCTCCTTCCTATCTCGTCTTACAATTGGCTGCAAGGTATGAGTTTAAATGAGGTCTTTTCGCTTTGCCATATTGATTGCGTTCTGTTGACGATCTTTCTTAGGCAGCGAGGATGTTAATTGCGTGGTTTGCAGAAATGGAATGGAGAGGGTGGGGATGGGGGTGGAAAAGGAATGGGTTCAACCCCTTTTCGTATTCGTGATTCTTATCGTTTGCAGGTGATTTGAGGTCTCTGCGAGATGGGAATGTTGGAATAAATAATGGACTGTAATAGAGGTGATGTTTCTTGTTTGGGGTACTGAAAATTGGTATAAATGATGAGGTATTCAATGTAAATGGTTACAAGTGTATGACAGCTCATGGTAAGGTTGATGGCAGATATGAAAAAAAATATAAATAAGTTTAAAAATGTCTATATAAAATTTGCTTGAAACACTTAAGAGTTGTAAAAAAAGTTGTGGGTAGGCTTCTGATGTATTAATTTCTGTTCAAAAATATTTAATTTAGGGATGAATTTAATTCACATGACGGTCTCGTGATATATGTAATCACGTCTATTCCATTGAATTCAAAACCATCATTAGATTTGTTCTTGTTGTCTACTTGTAATAAAATTTTTGTACTGGTAATTGGAAACGGTGTTCAAGTATTTTCAAAAATTTTTCGACATTGTACTTTTAAACCAAGTGTATTGTACTTATTATATGCGTAATAATTGCTACAAATATACATTTTGTAAATGAAAGTTTCCATAAAATGCAAAAGTTGGCAACAGCGACGCACGTAAACTGACTGACTGAAACATTTGATTGTGCATTTATCTTGTGACTATGACGTCACATGAACCATGAAACAGGTGATAACAATGACGGGACTATGACGTCACATGAATTTAGCCCATTGGGAGTAGGTATTTAGAATCCATAGATAATCATCGAAATTACTGAACAAATATGTAAAAATGTCATGTTGTTGTTTCTTAGGCCACCTGATCTTGACTGGGTCAGATTCAGGTTAACAAAATTCATCATGGCAAGTGGCTAGATGTACGCCTGTCGACATCGTACCCTTGAGCACCTTACAGGTGACAGTACGATTTAGCTCGGTTCCACCCCAATTTTGAGAGAGAATATCCTGGGGAGGGTCAGGAGCCTCCCACCTCTCTTCCTCATCCACCAACCACACGAGAGGACTTGCGGCTCGACGGCTATTTAGAGTACTCCCATGCCAAAAAGGCACTATACATTTACACACATCCAAATCTTCTCCGGGATTCGAACCCAGGCCCTACGGCACAGCAATCAGCGTCACTAGCCACTATACCGGATGGGAGACAGGTCATGTTGAGTAACATCATGTGTTCGGGAATGAAGATATGTAAAAAACATAAGTGGTAAATAAAAAAAAATTGATGCAGAGTTTTTTTTACTGTAAAAATTGTTTATGGAAGGAGAGTTGGGAGTAGAGGTGCGCACAAAGAGGAGGGGCGTCTACGGGACCGGTCCACTCATAGTTCTTGATTTTTTTGGTTTGTTGTAATGCTATGAATATAGTCCGTAAAATTTTATTAAGTGTTTGTAATCAATAATTTGTTTTATTAATAAATGATAATTATCTATACAACAATTCAATTTTCTTTGCTTTTTGCTCCCGACAGTCAACAAAATCAAAAAAGTATACTTAGGGTATGATACGGGAATTGTGGACTTTTGACCCTCGACACTTTCCGTCCCTTGAAAAATTCTTGTGTTGCTCACTTGGATTGGGTGATGTAATTATATGTAATTTGAATCCTAATTTTTATATGTTGGCCTTTGAAAGTAAAATGAATAAAATTTTCTGAACATTTTGTGACGAATTCTGAATATTTTGCAAAATCGCCCAGCTCCTGAAATATAAAAATTAAGATTTTCCTATTTTAGCATCATGTTGTAATCTATTTTTGCTAAGTAATGCTAATATAAAAAATCATGATTCTCTCAAGGTTTCATAAAAAATAGCCTGCTTTATGGTGGCAAATTTAGATATCGGTATGAAATTTATTAGAAATTTTGTTGTGATATACAGATGCCTGTTTTGGGTTTTTCTTATTACTATATGGTTCGAGTATGGTTGTTCCGAGCATTGCCTTCTCATTAAGGAGCATCTCTATTTATCTTTAGCCGAATGGCAATGTAGGATCTCATTTGAAAAGAAACAATTTAAATGAATCTTTTAAGAAAACGTATCTGAAAAAAATAATATATGCATCTTTTTGATAAAATAAAAGGTATATAAAATATTTTTAAATGTATGTAATAAATAATAAATGAGTGAATTTGATTATAACGATGTTTATTATCAATCTACACAGAATGAATTTAAATACTGATATAACACACTCTCTCTTTCATAATAATGGCTAAAACTGTAAATGTAAAAAAAAATTATATATGTTGCCAATTTTGAAGAATCTATTATTAAAAATGTATATAAAAATAAGCTAAGAAATAGTGAGTAAGAATGAGTACTTTTTTAATTCTTGAAGGGAAAACAATTTAAATAATAATAAACTTCCACGAGAATTTATAATTTTTTTTTAAATGCAAGAATTTGTCAGCTCAACATTTAACAATTTAAAGGGAGTTTTAAAAAAAATTAAACTAGGGAAAAAAGCAACAGAAAATTGATTAGCAAAAAATCGAGACGACATTAAAAACTCTTTTCAGAGATTTAACCAATCAGAATACCAATCAAGCAATAAAAATGAATTCAGTCGTATTAGGAACAGACGATAAAAATTTGTTCACTCGAAAGGAATGTAATTGAAAACAATTTTTTTTCCAGATTTTAATTAAAAGTTTTACATCAAATAGAAAAAAAAAATCTTTGTTCAAATCATATTAAAAAATTAAGAAATAATTAGTTAAATTTATCAAATTTGTTGCGTAAAAAATAATGTGTTTTGTTTAAAATTTGTTTTTTGATTAAGAAAATAATATTTGTAGAATGGAAAAACATCTAATTTTTGACTACTTTAGGTATGCTATAGTTCATTGGTGAATAAATCAAGGTTCCTTCTCTGGCGACGTTATTAAAAAATAAACACCTGTGGTTTGTATTTTTATCGATACCGTACTAGTTTATTTTTATTAACTTATTCTGGTTTATTATTTATTAAAAAACCAAATAAACTTCAACATCAAATTAAAAGTTTGCTTTGATCAATAGCTTTAATACTTTTTTTTTGTAATTTGTAAGTTTTGAGTCACACATAAAATAAAGAGTAATATAGATACATTTCGGTTTAGTTTGTTTGTTTCAAATGGGCTGCATTTTGGCAGCTAAGATATTTGAAGACACGGTAAATCCCCATCAGTGGGAGCCATTTCATTGAAGATGGCTTCCACTACGAAATTGTAGCGTTTGAATTTATTAAATTCAGCATTAAATTTATTAAATTCAACGCGGAACACTGTCATGATTTAGTTTTGCCGGGAGTATCAGAGCCATACTAATTCTCAAGGGAATTCTTACATGCCACATAATCAATTGGCATGCATGTCTACGATTTTCGCAGCAATAAAATCTATCAACATCAGTCGGGATCGAGCCCGCACCTTTAGGTTTACGAGGTGAGCACGTTAGGTCACAGCAACCAAGCCATCTTTCATAGATTTGCCTTTAAAAGGAGGAAATGATACACATATAGCCTCAAAATCTTCCTGTTGATGTAGTGAGGAATTCTGGAGAAAAATAGATTCTTACGTATTATACCATCGACTAGTTTCATCTAATCAAAAGACACCGCCAAATGCTGCAAAGTGCAGCAGTTAGTGGAAATCATTTTTCTCCACAGATGCTTGAACACAATAATAGAAGCATTTGGCGACATTTTCTGAATTGGCGAAACTGGTAGATGGTATTATACGTAAGTACCGAAAAATAATATCCCTGGTGACAGCCTTGTTTTCTGTATAGTTTTAACACAATAGTAATGAATTTAATTTCTCTGTTATGCGGATACATGACTGATTGAAAAACAAACTTGTAGAATTTATAACAAAAACAGAAAAGAAAAGAAAAATTAATGGCGTATTTGATAATTTCATCAGTATCTGGAACTGACTTAATTTAAAGAAGAAATATTTTAGAATTTTGGCAGTTTGGTCACCCTGCCCATGATTAGTTCAGGGCTTCCCATGATTAATTTATAATCCTCTTCAAGGTTTCGGAGAGGATTATTAATAAGAAACTAATACTCCGTAGTAAAAAGAAACTAATGCAACAAAAAGGAATACCGTAAAATCCGATGTATAACTCTCATCTATACTTTCAAGCTGCAATTTATAGTTTGTAGGTATAGTTGCCGCATAACAGGCGCCTCCGTTTTCATGAAGAAACCTGAAATGCGCGTGCGCAATGCTTAAAATGTTTTAAAGTCATTCATTTGCGGTACTATTTTTTCCCCAGTTTTAGTAAAAAATAGTATACTTCTAGAACTACAACCTTTCAATTTCATAAGAAATGTTACTTTTGTCCAAGAAACAGTATTTTCAATATATATAGAAGCCTAACTTTTTTCTATGCTCATCTTTTTCCAATTTTTACTATTAGTTCACTTTCTATATATCTCTTTTGCTCAAATATTCAATTGTTAATAAAATTCTTTCTATTCATTCAATCAAGTTCAAATACATTTTTTAAGACTTGTAATAGATGACACTTAATTAAACACATTTTTTCCAAATACTAATTTATTAATTAAATTAAAAATGAATAAATAGTACCAGAAATAATAGTCCAACCACATATATAAAAAGGAAAATCATTCGTTGTGTTCCTGTAGCGCAATGGATTTCTAATCCAAAGGTCTTGTGTTCGAATACCGTTTGGGATGGCCTAATTTCTGAGAATTTGCTTTCTTTTTTACTATACTATTTTATTAGAATAATTAAATTTAAGGAATGAATAAATAGTAAAACAAACAAAAAATACTCCAACACCATATATGGAAAAGAAAATGGAAAATTACAAGGATATAATATTGTGATTCTGTCATGTACATACATACTAGCCGTTACCCACCCGCTTCACTGGGTATTTCATGATGTTTTATAATTTTTTACTGCTTATATATGTGGGGTGTGCTGGGTTGGTTTACACAAACACACCACTTGAATAAAAGGATATCCGTTTATTTAGTGAAGATGAGGTATGACATTAAATATTTACAAAGCTAGGTACGGCTCAGCTTTCTAGAGTTGTAGAGAGTTCCTCCATTGATAAACAGCACTTGCATATGTTAATGGTGTATCTGGTCGCCTACTCGCGATCAGACAATTCGCAGTTAGTCTCTCCTCGAGAGCCTCG
>BMAO01034916.1:0-94132 GCA_019973975.1 Trichonephila clavata
TATTTCTCACTTCACCTCCTACACTTCCGCTAGCGACATATCCGAACACAGTATTTTGTAATAGTATTCGAGAATCTCCACAATAAATTTGGCCTGGTCTCAGTAATTCGTAAAATATTTCCGCCCCTAATAACACATCAATTTTACCAGGAATATTAAATTTATAATCTGCTAGTTTAATCTCGTTTGGTTTATCTAATGATACATTTATTATTTTACTCGGAGTCAAATCGGTTATCTTTTTTACAATTAATAAATTTAGCTCTTTTTTGAAACTTAAATCGTCATTACTTATGGTGGTTGTAACGCACCCATTTATTGCCATTGTCGATTCATTCAAACATGATACTAACAAATTAATTTTCTCATTTTTTAATTGTAATTTATCCGCACAATCCTTAGTAATAAAATTTGACTGACTCCCCACATCTAAAAGCCCTCTCACTTCATGCAAGATGCCAAATCTATCCCTAAGGTAACACTGGACGCTACTGAGTAAAACTGTTTTTGTTTTATTTTTTAAGAAGCTGGTAGCTACGAACGACTTTTCTTCATTCTCAGTTAGGGGGAAAGCGATGTCATCTGATTCTCTCTGCCCCACAAACGCGGGTACTCGGGGGTTAAGGACGCTCCCTTCAACTCTTTGTGTGGGTGCGGAAGATTTATTGTTCGTTTGGGGGAAGTGAATAAGGCGGTTATGTGGCTTTCCACAGAAGCAGTTCCTCGCCCTGCACTTTCTAACATTGCAGTCCGAAGAAAGACACTTGAAACACAGATAATTGGATTTCAAGAAATCCACTCTTTCACTGACGCTGAGAGATTTAAAATTGGGGCATAAATACAGCGGGTGGAATTCGTCTGATTTACAACAAAAACATTTCACATTTTTAATAGAAGATAAATTAACACTTGCAACATTTTTCGAACCACGATGATTATAGACATCATTACGCTTATATTTTGGAAATAAACTTTGTTCTTTAATTTTTCCCCTGGATGATAAAAAAATATCACACTCACGACCCAACTCTTGTGGTTTATACCACATTTCGCCTTGTTTAATGCCAATATGCGCACTTAATTCTCTGTCTAAAGTCTCTATTATCTTATCTGATATAATTAACTCACAAACTGATTTAAAATCGTTTACCTCCCGCAACTGGCAATAGTAATTGAAATTTGCGCTTAATCTGGACGCGAATTGAACATAACTTTCGTTATGTAATTTTTGAGCTTTTTTAAACTGATTTAAGCATTCATAGGGGGTCGGTTGAAATTCTTTTAACACAATTGCTTTTAGTTTATCATAATCACCTAAATCCTCTTCTCGAAGATAAACCATTAAATTATTTGCTTTTTCTCCTAGTATATTCAAAAGAATTTCGGGTTTTAATTTCTCAGGAACATTTTTAGTTTTAAATGCCTTTTCAATAGATTGAAAAAATAAATTAAACGACTCTGCTCTTTGTGGTACTGGGATAGTTAAAGTTTTAATACTCTTTATTAAACTTTCAATATTATACTCGGTTGTTATTATTTGATTTTCCTTTTGTAAAGGTACATTTTTACTCGATTGATTATGTAATTTTGCTATTTCTAGCTCCCTCTCTAACTGTGACAGTTTAATTTTTTCAATTTCTAATCTATTTTCTTCCTCCAACGCCCTTCTTTCGTTTGCATTTCTTATATCATTCATTTCCTCCAACGCCCTTCTTTCGTTTGCATTTCTTATATCATTCATTTCCTCCAACACACAATCAACAATAGTCTGATACGTTTCTTTATCATTGTTGTAAATCTCACTCTCTTGTATTAACTCTCTTAAACCTAAAACTTTAGCATTATCAGGTACATCTAATTCTAACTCCTCTGCAATAGCCCTCAATTCATCTTTTTTAAATTTACCGATACTCATTTTCACAAAATAAAGTTATCTCAATCACAAATAAATCACAAAATAATTATTTCGATCACAAATTTAAGTTATCGCAACCACAAAAATGAAACACATATAATTCACAAAATAATTATCTCAACCACAAAATAGTTATCTCAATCACAAAATAATTACACCTCAAAACACTATTAAAAAATGGATGACTAACCTGTCACCAAGTGATATTTAAATCTCCACGAAAAGCATCACACACGTTTTAAAATTCTTGATCTTCGGTCCCGGCCATTTCAGGCTCTGACGGACCATCTACGCGCACTGACACTGGTTTGCACATTTTTGTTTATCTCTATAATTGTTTACACCACAAATTAAATGGCACGAAACCGTAGTAACAAGAATTTTATTAGAGCGTTTTCCTCTACGCTCTTTCTCTCTCAAAGTTTACACATACACTGACTCTATACACACTAGCGCCCTCTCGCGACAAATATTCACTTGTTATTGTGGGCGTCACAAGAATTATTTGTTCAACACTGAACAATGATGTTTTATAAATATATATGTTTATATATATAAAATATTGATAGCTATGTCCTAGCATTAAGAATTCTATTGTATTGAAAAATATACTTATACCTGTAACTCTCCCCTCTTGATAAAAAAAAAGGACAGAACTACTAATTTGTAATTAATTTTTAATATTCTCTAAAATTGAGTATAGAATGATGTTTACAATTTCGTAACCCTATAACAAAGTGGATTTCCGCAAAACCAATTTTAGGTGGATCTCTACTCCATAAAATAAACATGGAAGCCAAATTTCAAATCTAAATCTTATAGGGTAAAAACAAAATTTTTACTATCAATACCCCCCCCCCCCCCCTCGTAATTCCGTTGAGAGTCGTTCTCCCAAAAACCGTTCCTAGCGGATTTAAATCCAACAAAAGAAAAATGTAAACCAAATTCCATTACTATAGTTCTTGTAGTTCGAAAAAAGAAATTTTTTGTCAACACGCTCCAGTAACCCCTTGCTCCCCCAGGAGTCGATTCCCGTCAAATGCATTCGTAGTGGATCCCTATTCAACTAAAAGAATATGCTTAATAAATTTCAAGTACACAGGTCTAACAATTTTAAAACAGGATTTTTTCCCTATAGCTCCCCTTCACCATCACCTCCTAGATATACAGGCCTCGTGACTGATTTGTGACGTCACTAATAGTAGGGAGACTTCGTCCATCGCCTACAGAACTTTTCACGATGCATTTTTAAATACTTTTTGTTTTTTAACCCAACATACATACAGGGAATTTAAAAAAAAATTAATTTATCATTAAATTCTATTTTATGTACATAAAACATAAGAGTAAATAATTAGTTTACCTATTTAAATAATAATTGCAAGTATGTAATTATCGATGTATTTAACTACGAACACTCATTACGATGAACCATAAACACACTTAAAAACATTGCAGCAAATCATAAGAACCTTTTGTATTTGTATATTTCTTTTACAAAACTGTGCTTATTTCTTAACTTTAAAATTTATTTTCAACATTTTATTCAGAATAGTTACAAAAAAGGAAAATATATATATATATATATATAGAAATAGTTTTTAAAACAGAAAAAAAAGACAAATTAAAAAACAGTAACTTTATTGGTATCAAATACAATCACAACATAAAGAATTACAAAATAAATTTCAAATATATTTTTGAAACAAATCTATATCAGTATAATTATAGATTCATACAGGAAAATAAATACATACATAAAAATAGAATACACAATTTATTTAGCTGTTTGTCAATTACTTTTCTTTCCTTAAATATTTGGTAATTTTTGAAAAATTTGGTAATTCAGAATAGTTACAAAAAAGGAAAATAAAATTAGAAATAGTTTTTAAAACAGAAAAAAAGACAAACAAATTTAAAAACAGTAACTTTATTGGTTTCAAATACAATCACAACATAAAGAATTATAAAATAAATTTAAAATATATTTTTGAAACAAATCTATACCAATATAATTATAGATATATACAGGAAAATAAATACATACATAAAAATAGATTACACAATTTATTTAGCTGTTTGTCAGTTACTTTTCTGCCAAAAGTAATTATTCAATTATGCATTGTTACGAATGTGAATTAACTATATTGCAAACTTTATTGGTATCATGCACAGTCAGGGCCGGATCTACGTATGGGCTGCAGCCCAGGGCCCCCCGGGTTCTAGGGCCCCGTTCCCCGCTGAAGATAAACAGAAAAAGATGCTTACAATTAAAACAGTATTAAAATTATAAAGGAGTAAAAAAATACAATGCAAAAATGAAATACCCTAAATACCATACCAAATTCATTTTTATTTTCGAGAGCAAGAGCAATTTACTTTTGTTCTTCCTCCCTACCACCGAATAAGCGGAAATTAGTAATTAATAGATAGAGGTTCTATCATAGGGCGGTGCCGATGAGTATCGAGCACTTATACAAACGTAGTGACACTTTTTTTGCAGCCATTTATTTTTGTGCAATAGATGCAATCAGGTTTTGGGCCCCAAACCGGATCTTTCAAAGTATTGAAAAACCATAACATAACATAGGCTTTGGGCTCCTAGAACCTTGGGGGCCCAGCAATGCGGGGTTGCAGGGTGTACATTACGCCACTGAAGTGAAAGAGAAAGGAACTTAGCCAAGGAAAACGGAGAAACACAACAAGCAAATATCAATGAGGAAAATATGCAAGATCTCGATGACTAGCAGCCTTCTGAAAAATGTTATTCAGACAGAGGACATCAGTAATGCCCCGACCGAAAAATGTTTACAAAATGTAGGGTTTGAGTTCACAACCGAATTTTCTGAGTGTTAATTTGGTTGACACGAAAAGAAAATAAGTCTGTTTTACAAGAGGAGGGCATGACTAAGGAAATTCATTTGGGGACGAAACTTTGTGTATTTGCAGTACTCCTTTAGAACAGTGGTCTTTTTCAACTCACGGAACCCTTAGAATTTGAGAGTGCTTTCGTGGAACAACTAGAACTAGAATGTGTTTTCGTGGAACCCCATTCCAAACACATACGTCGAAGATTATGTCTCAAAGTAATATTTAAAGTAGATCAGATCAACTTGTTACAGGCACTTCATGTAAAAGCAATTAAAAAAAGTGTTTGCATTTATTATTTAAAAAATTCTAATCTAATTTTGTTAATCTAATTTACTTATTAATAATATTAATATATGATTCACACACACAAGTGTGACATATCCATGCATTGTATTTAGTAACTGAGATATGTGCTTCCTTTATTTCACACGAACTGTCGAAGTCTAGGTCTGGTGAGATTAAGTGCAATTGCATTACTTATTCTGAGTTTAATTTGCCTTTATTCTTTTTTTCGTTGCCACTATACATACGTTGAGAAATACACTTCACTTAAACACAATGTACTGAATGGCATTAAAATGTTTATAGATGTGTGAGAAATAGCGTGTATTTTGCATGAGAAAGAATTTGAAACCTAAAATTTAGAAGCTGTTCTTGCTTAAATTTAGATAACATCAACTCTATTAACACGTTGTTCGTTTTCCTTCATTATAGGTGTGGTTTTCCACTAATGTAAAAAGGTGCATTTTCCATTAGAAAACTATTTAGTTTTTCAAGACATTGTACTAACTAACGAGCATAAAATTATCTCGTGGAGCCCGAGATAGTAAACAATATAATATTCACAATCTAGAGAAGAAAGTATGTATATAAAGTTAAGCGTTTTACAATTTTTTTTGTATTATTTTACAATAAAAGTGTAAAATAATGTTATCACATATGAATAAATTTCTAGTGTTAATGAATAGGGGGGGGGGGGTGATGACCTATGGATACTTGTAACTTATAAACTTAATAGTGAAAGTGAATTTATTTTGCATACATATTTGTTTCTTCTAGTGATTCGTGGAACCCTTGAGTATGCCTTGGGGAACCTCAGGACTCCGTGGAACACAGTTTAAAGACCAGTGCCTTAGGATGTTCAACCCTCAACGTAATATCGCCAAATGGGCAGAATTGGGAGAAAATAGTAATCAAAATTCATACTATACAATTAAGTTTTAATCAGCTCCAGCGATGCAGTGGCATATATATATATATATATATATGTGATAGCACACCAGTATTTTTTGCGATCGGCCAGGGTTCGAATCATTCGGTAGACTTGCTTTTTTTCCCAATTCATTTAGTTATTTTTATAATTAAATAATTTTTCTTACTTAATATTTTATATAATTATAAAATAATTGCAATAATAAAATATCATAAACAATTTTACATGTCGATCGCGCTACTTCAACCCTGACAAACCGCGCGAAATGCAGGTGCACTACCACCTATGCCACTGCATCGCTGGAGCTGAATAAATTTTAATTGCATAAAAGCTATGTTTGAATTTCGAAGGCTATTTTCTCGGAACTATTATTGAATATACTACCTTGGAACTTCTATCCGACGCTATTATATTGAGGGTTGAACACACTAAAGGAGTACTAACACAGAATCTCCCCCAAATGAATTTCCTTAGGCACGTCCTCTCCGTTGTTAGATAAACAGTTACAGCAGCAACTAAGAAAAGATACACAATATAATATTACCACAATTTCCTCAAACGTGTTATTGCGGTTGTACAGTATTTGGTTATGAAAAGTTTGTCATTTAGAAGTACCGAAGAAGTTTTTAGTTCTCCTCATAATGGTAATTTTATGGGTGCCCTAGAACTGCTTGCAGAGAGTCCAACCCATTCATTCGTGAACATATTCAACTGTGAGAATTACAACTAAAATCGTTAATACAAAAACAATATATTAGCAAATAATCGAGACCATGGGCAAGAAAATCATTAAAACAATTACAACTCAAATAAATAACGTTGACACAAAGTACTATTCTATTGTGATGGATTCAACCCCATGTTTGTCCAACAATGACCAATTTGCTATTGTGCTACGATATTGTTTTCAGGGAAATGTGTATGAAAGATGTGTCTCATTAACAGAGATTAGTGGTCACACTGGATGATACTTATTTAATTCTCGAAAAGAATTTTTAGAAACAAATGGACTGCTATTGGATAATTGTAGGGGACAAACATTTGACAACGCTGCCAATACATCCGGTCGATATAACGGTGTGCAAGATCTTCTAAAAGAAAGGAAAAATTCGCTTATTATGTGCCGTGTGTTGCACATTTTCTTAGCCTGGTTGGTGAAGAATCAGTTAAGGTTGCAACTGAAATAGTGAACTTCTTTGGTTTAGTGCAACGATATGCTTTCTTTTCTGCTTCGACCCGTAGGTGGGAACTTCTAAATCGTGAAATTAAACTGAAATTTACCTTAAAAAGTTTAAGTCAGACCAGATGATCTTGTAACTACGATACTGTTGAAGCCTAAAAAGATAATATAGTAATAATATAAATATTTTAAAAATATTTAGTGACAATGAAAATGAGAAAATTGATTTCCGAAAAAACGCAGTAATTTTTTTAATACACTCGTGTCCATAAATTAAGGATAATGAAGTTCAGGCAAAGAAAGAGACAGAAGCAAAACAAATTTGACTTATTTGTAAAGTCTATTTATTAAACAAAAGGTAAAGAGAAAAAAAGATGCTATATGTTTGACATAATTAATAAAAATTGCGATTTTTACTCCCTGGAGCAAATTTCAAAAAAAAAAAGAACCTTTTACAAAAAACAGTATAACATGGTTAGTATGATGGTTAATACGGAGTATATCTCCCGGACGATGTAATACAGGCCTTACAACGCCTACGCATGCTGAGTATCAAATTATCAATCTGATCTTGGGGAATATTACACCACTCATCAAGCAATGCTCTCCGAAGTTCCGGTAGACAGGTGGGAGGGGTGCAATTCGTCGGCCAAGCATATCCCACACATGCTCTATTGGATTCAAGTCCGGTGAGTATGCTGGCCAATCCATACGGGTGATATCCTCCGATTGAAGGCATTCGTCTACAATGTTTGCACGGTGAGGACGGGCGTTGTCATCCATAAACAGAAATTCAGCATCCATGGCGCCCCGAAACAAACGTACATGTTGTTCCAGAATGACATCCCGATAGACGTGGCCTGTCATCGTTACACTCTGAACATGCAGGTCAGTTCTGGAACCAAGAATAATTCCTCCCCAAACGAGCCATCCTGCACCACCGTAACGGTGTCGTTCAATGGTGTTCTCTTGGGGGTAACGGGTACCTGGCGCTCTCCATATGAAAATCCGGCGAGAATCAGACTGCAAACTAAACCTGGACTCGTCGGAAAACATCCCACGAGACCACTGTTGCGGTGTCCACAATGCATGCCCTCTACTCCAGGTTAATCGCAGGCGACAGTGAGTTGCGGTAAGAGGAATACATCTGATAGGCCTACGAGCATATAGACCAATGTGCCCTAAGCGTCTGTACACGGTCTGCCTTGAAACTGTCATATCGGCAGCTGAAGAGAGCTGACGAGATAGGTCTGATGCTGTGCTCCGTCTGTTTCTTTTGGCAGTAACTGCCAAATACCGGTCCTCATGCGGAGTTGTAACTCGGGGGCGACCTGTGCTGTAACATCTACTCACATTACCATCATCTTGGAATCGTTGCCAAAGCCTGGAGATGACACTTTGGGCGATTCCAAGTTCCTCGGATACTTCCAGCTGTGTACGTCCACATTCCAGTCGTCCGATAATTCTACCACGTAAAAAATCACTCAAATGCTTCCTTTGTGCGGTTATTGCACTGAAAGGCTTTTAAGCGCTTGTGAACAATTTTACTTCCTTGCTACCATTCCTTATGTACCCCTCTCTTACATTCTCGTCATTGTGACGTACTATCCGCGCCATCTGGTGGTTTCCTGTAATTTGCATTTCTTCTTCAAGATGTGTGTGATAATTCTACAGGTGAAATTTTTATTTTAGAGTTCAATTTCTGTGTGATTCTGAATTATCCTTAATTTATGGACATGAGTGTAAATTAACAAAACTCGAAATTGCCATTATAATTATGTTATAGGAAAAAATTTTTGAAAGATTTAATTTTCAGAAAATAAAAAATTACAAACTCCTGGTTTGGACATCTGTGAAGGAAATAGGGGCTGCAGTAGCAGTGGTCACATATCGAATCGAGGCTGGCATGTCATGAGTTCGAGCTCAATACCACTAAAAACCCGTCGTGTAGGGGAGCAATGCACATTTAATCTGTTGAGAGCTCAAAAGTTTTCCCGTTGATGTAGTGTGGTAGTTAGGAGAGGGGGTTGCCTGCTCAGTAGCTCAGGTGTCGTCCTCGTCACTTGAACATGGCTCAAAATTACGAGATCTATCGTCAAAATGTCCTCGTGTAGCTGAATAGTGTGGAGTTAATATTAACTCACTGTGAAGGAAATAAGTTAATTATGTCATTAAAAACGTTTATAAGCAATGTAGATGAAACAGATAAAAGCAAAACTAAAGGAGTATCAAGACACAGCCAAAAAATTAAGTCCTAGTGTAGAAATAGAATATAGTGATGTGAGCAGAGACAGGTTATTTCAAAATGTGCAGATAAATCGACAGAAAAAGCTGTGTATGGACAGAAAAATTTTAAAAGGATACGCTTATTGTTGCCTTCGATAAGCTAATCCTTAATTTAAATAGAAGTCAAGTATATGCAGAATATAAAGAATGAAATGCAAATTTTTGATGGATTTGCAAGATCAAAGTAAGGAAAACGTCCACCTGAAGAGTGTACGCGCTATTATTGATTACTATTAAGGTGGCGTAGACCAACATTTAATAAATGAAGATGTTCAATTCAAAACTTATCTAAAAACAAACTGAGCTGTCCTATACTTATAGCGATATGTTAAAATTAATTTCTGAAAAGAAACTTGATGTTTTTCCAAATTTGTACCATTTTAAAAATTTTCATAACACTCCCTATTATTAGGGAAGTGGAGCGTACATTCTCTAAAATCTCTTATATAGAAATATAGGACAATGAGATAAATACTAGCCTTACTTATTTTTATGACTTATTTCTATTTATACTAATCTCACTAAAGAATTAAAATGTGAGAAGCAAATAAAAGAATTTGCTGTACAAAAGTGTAGAAAAGTTTTTTTTATAAATTATGTTATTGTTTATAATGTATTTAAATTGTTTGAAATAAAAAAAAAACCTTAAGTTTCAAATATTTTAAATTTTCTCCCACAAAAATCTTTCTTAGGAAAATGGCAAAATTTTTAATTATTTAGGAGCCCCCCAGATAACGTTAGCCCAGGGCCCCCAAATGTCACGGTCCGGGCCTGTGCACAGTAATAAACAAAAATTCACTCTCTGCAATAGCAACATTAAAAATAACCAAAAATAAACTTCCCACAAATAACAAGTTATCGTAAAATAAGTAAAAAATATTTTTAAAATTAAATCATACATATATAAAAGCATAGATATACACCTAAATGAATAAATATATATATAGAGAGAGAAATAATGCATACATAAAAATATATGTAACTTATTACATACATAAAAATTATGTAATTTATTTAGCTAATAAAATATGTATTTTTATTTTCTTTGTTTCAACTTTTTTAGTATCATTTTTTCCCCCTACAGTAGTTATGTAATAATGCATCTGTAGAAGTGTGGATAATATGCTTTAAAACTAGCTCAGAAGCATGATCATTGTTACAAGGTTCATCATATAAAAAAAATTCATTTGAATTTATCAAACTAATCGATCTAAATATGTTAAGACAGGTAGATATGACTGAGCATCACGAAAATCTTTTTCAGCTAGTGTAATATTAAAATTATGCGATACTGATGGCTCTAAAGGAGGATTTTCATTACACGAATCTTCTAAATTAATGTCTTTTAAGTTAAGCTGGCCATAAGCATTTGAAACCAAAGTTAGAGGTAAAAAATTTTGCATTCTTAGTTTAGCTTCTACTTCATAAAGCTGTCGAATTGATATTAAATATTGAGAACCTGAAAGTGTCCTATATTTCCCAAAACGACTTTCTAACGCATCTGTTTGAATTTTTCCAGGAAGAAAATACTGAAATTTTAATTCTTTAATGCAATATTTTGACATTTCAAGTAAAGCGTATGTGGTATGAGTAAAAGCAAGATGTGTTTCTTTAGTAAGGGTGCCAGTAGTACAATCTTTTTCCTTCCACGAGTCTAACCATGACAAAATTTTATGCAAGAATTGACATGCTTCGTTGTATGGAGATAAAGTAATCGGTTGCTGATAAGTTAAAGGTGTTTTAACATTAACAATTTTCCACCATGTACAAATTAAAGAAATAAAAATTGATGTTGTTTCATAACTAATTAGTTTATGTTGCTCTCCTAATAGTTGAAGCCCCTGAATAACAAAGTTATTAAATATCTTAAGCACAAATTTCACATTTTGTTTTTCAAGATTTGTAGGACATAAAGCCTTCAAAGTTAAACCATAAGCAAACTTTACTAAATTATTACTTTCTATGTCGTATAGTCGTTTAAGTGTAGAGAAATTTGCTTCTAATAAAGGAAACTTATTATGATCTTCGAAATCTGGAAAATAAAAACATTGGCCCGCATTTTTTTGATTAATCCAATTGTTACGAATACATTTAAAAATGTGTACTGAATCAATAACAAAAAATAAAGGATTGGAAGGATCAGAAGGATGTGGATATACAATGCTCAATTTGGGAGGAACAGAAAAGTTGAACATTGCTTTTCGATTTATAGAATTATTGTCAGAAACTACACCTATAACTTTGAATCCTATACCATCAAGTTCTACGATAGTTTTTTTAACAACAGCAAACAATTTTTCTCCATCGATTTTTTTCACCGGTATTACATGAACTACTTCTTTAAGAGAAGAAAGAAGACTTTGAATCATGAACACATAAGCTGAAGTAGCAGCTTGTTCACTGTTATATGCCATCCCAAGAATATTACCCCCTTTAAAATCTAAATATAGTTTTAAATAGATTTCGTCAAGCATCAGTATGACAGTTTTGTCAACAGATTTTAGGATGTTTACTTTTTTTTTATGTATGTTAGAAAGTTTTCATTTGATTCTTCTGTTTGAGGATTAGTTTTTAAAGATGAACAAAGTTTGCGCAAAGTTCTAGGATGGGGAATATTGAGATATCCCGAATTTCTTAAAAATTTATAGGCATGAGGAGATATAGATTGTAATATACAAAAAAAAAAAAAAAAAAAAAAAAAAAACCATCATTTCAGAGGAATATCTAAAAGAAAAGTTGTTACAGGTTAAAAATTTGAGCTGGTCAATTAAGAAATGGAGTACAATTTTTTTATCATCATCTAAATCTGAAAACATACTTTCTGAAAAATTAAGAATAAAACCAAATGTTGTAGGAAAATCATGGGAGCTTTTCATTTCTACTCTGAGAACCAGTTCATGTAATATTTTATTTACAACAATAACATTATTAACTTTTACAGGAAATTTGTACTTAGCTAGTTGACCTATCTTTGTTTGACCTATGTGTATTGACAAATCTAATTCTTTATTTATCATCATTGATGCTTTAAAATAACAGGAGATACCGTTGTGTCTAGCATCATAATTATTACTAGATCTTTTTTACAAACAACAGTCCATATGTCCTGAAGCTTCTCTGCATTTAAACACTTGACTAATTCTGGAAGCGACGTAAATGATTTACTTTTTTCGAATTCTTCTTTGGAAATGATGCTTTCTTGGATTGAGCGTTGTAAGTGCTCATTTTCTAATCTTTGCAGTCTTTGCTCAGGAGATTCTCTGATGTTATTTGTAGAGTTTGAAATATATTTGGGGAAAGTTGGAAAAATTGTCGGGACTGCAAAATTTTGTAGTCTAAAACGCTGCAAGGCTACACATATCTTCTCCCCAGTTTTTTCGTTATAAGCTTCTGTGTTTCTTCGTATTGCATCATCAGCAAAGTGTAGTTCACA
This sequence comes from Trichonephila clavata, assembly GCA_019973975.1. Classification (NCBI taxonomy): domain Eukaryota; kingdom Metazoa; phylum Arthropoda; class Arachnida; order Araneae; family Nephilidae; genus Trichonephila; species Trichonephila clavata. The sequence goes on from BMAO01034916.1 coordinate 12,899, forward strand.
AACCTAAAATTAAAAAAAATATATATATACATATATTGTTTTGCATTTTGACAGAAAAGATTTGTGAGAGTTAACAAAAATTTCTCTGATAATTTTATTTTTTGTAATTTTAAGTGGAACTTTTGTCGGAAGTACTGAAAAATTTTTGATACAACAGCAAAAAAATTTTCGACAACGCTTATGTACAAAATTCGAACACAATTTTGTTTGTTTTCTCTTTGACTCAATGAAATTTGTTTATTTTGCCAGCAAATGGTTGTCATCAAAGCAAACTTGATACGATGAAATAATTCTTGTCGGGACACCACATAGTCTATATTAATGCAAACAATTCTAGAAAAGAAACTGCCAGTGTTGTCGTCAAGGGCTTAGAAATTGGTACTCACTACCTCTAAATGTGGTGTCTTCTCCGACATTTGCTGTCGTAGCAATCGTACTTCAAGTTAACGTTGTGAGGTTAACGCTAAGTCATGTTTATCTGTTTTTAGCTTTATTTTTTTCTTACTTTTAAAGTCATCCTAATAGTTCAGAAATCAGATAGCTTTTTTTTGTAGTGAATGTGTTATGAATTTTATATCTCACATCATATTAATATACAAAATAATCAATAAATGGTTTCTTATGTTCATATTTACGTAGACTATGACCTCTGTATTATAATGGGCTTTCTTTTGCTAACACACAATTAATACTTAAGGAACTTTCGTTGATTCTGTGAAAAGGTATATAGAAAATGACACAAAAATGTTTGTTTGCAATAGCAAAAATACTACACAGTTTTTGTCCAAAACTTGATTGGGCTCATTTTTAAACACAAATTTTTTTAGGGCTACAAAATATTTATTTGATAAACAATACGCTTTTCTCATTATAGATATATAAAAATGAATTACCAATGTAATTATTTTAAGAATCTCACATGGAAAAAAAAGAAATGAGTACATTTTCAAATGTCTTATCGAACAAACTATTAAAGTTATAAGTAGACATTTAAAATTGACATTTTTACAGTTTCCATAAATAGAATAAAGTTAAATAACTTACCTTTGAATACTTTGATGGAGCAAAATCGTTTCCTGATATAGCATGGATCCATTTTTTTCGAAGAAAGTCCTCTTTGGAGAATGCGAACATTTGCAATTTTTCACTACCTTTATAATTACTATTGTAATTCGGTAAAACGCATGTGTAGACCATTTTTATCAGAATAGTTAAAAAATTGAAAATTTGTAATAAAAAAGCGAACAAGCAGGTATCCACACAGAGACAAGCACCAAAATGGCGTAGGCGAGTAACTGATCTAACTTGAATTCAAGCAGGTTTTCTATCCCTACTATGTATGACGTCACAAGCGTATCACGTTGGAGTCACCAGGCCTTCACCCCTCCTTGGGTGTCGATTTTTGTTTTACTCTTTGTTTGAGGAACTCTATTCCATGAAAGGAACATGCCTACCAATTTTCAAGCAGGTAGATCGAATAGTTTAAAAACGGAAATATTAATCTATTACGCCCCTTAATCCCCCGAAATGAAACTTGGGGGTTAATTTTCGCGAGACCCATTTTATAGCGGATCTGTACTCAACGAAAGGAATATGCTTACCAAATTTCAAGACTGTACGTCTAATAGCTTAAAAATGGGAATAATTATCTATAAACCCCCTTGAGCCCCCGCAAAACCACTTGGGGGTCTGTTTTCCCAAAACCCATTTTGTAGCGTATCTCTACTCTATGAAAAGAATCTGCTTACCAAATTTGAAAACTGCTAGTCTAAGCGCCCCTTGAGACCCCGCAACGCCACCTGGGGGGTTGATTTTCACAAAACACATTATATATTGGATCTTTACTCCATAAAAGGATTCTGTTTATGATATTTAAAGACTGTGCTTCCAGGAGTTTAAAAATGAAAAAGTAATTATCTATAACGCCCCTTAAGCTACTTAACGCCACTTGGGGGTCTATTTTCTCGAAACCCATTGTGTGGCGTATCTCTACACTATGAGAGGAACCTGCTTACCAAATTTCAAGACTATGCGTCTAATAGTTTAAAAATCGGAATAATTATTTATATATATCTCCCTTTAACCCCCCTCAACACCCTTTGGGGGTCAATTTTTCCAAAACCCATTTTGTAGCGGATATTAACTCCATGAAAGAACTATGCCTACCAATTTTCAAGCCAGTAGGTCAAGTACTTTAAAAACGAAAATATTTATCTTTCACGCTCCTTAACCCCCTCAACACCCCTTGGGGGTCAATTTTCCTAAAACCCATTTTGTAGCAGATCTCTACTCTATGAAAGGAATCTGCTTACCTAATTTTAAGATTGTACGTTGAGTAGTGTAAAAATAGAAACAATTATTTATAACACCTCTTAACCCCCCTTGCGGTTCGAATTTCGCAAAATGCATTCTTAGCTGATCTCTACTCCATGAAAGGAACTTGTCTACCAAATTTCAAGTTTGTAGGCTGAATAGATTCGGAGATATCGTGATTAGTCAGTCAGTCAGTGAGTGAGTCGCTTTTCTGCTTTATATATAGACTAGCTGTAACCCACCCGCTTCGCTGGGTATTTCATGAGGTTTTATAAATTTTTGCTGGTTATATATATGAAGCAATTACTGATATTTAAGTCCTGGCATTAAGAATTCGATTGTACTGAAAAATATACGCCCCCTCAACGCCACTTGGGAGACAATTTTCACGAAACGCATTTTGTGGCGTATCTCTATTTTATGAGAGGAATCTGCTTACCAAATTTCAAGACTGTGCATCTAATAGTTTAAAAAAATCGGAATAATTATTTATATCTCCCCTTAACTCCCCTTGGGGGTCATTTTTCGCAAAACCCATTTTGTAGTGGATATTTACTCCATGAAAGAAACATGTCTACCAATTTTCAAGCAGGTTTGTCAAGTAGTTTAAAAACGAAAATATTTATCTATAACGCCCCTTAACCCCCTAGCAACGCCACTTGGGGGTTATTTTCCCAAAAAATCTTGTATCTGATCTCTATGAAAGGAATCTATTTATCAAATTTAAAGACTGTGCGTCTAATAGTTTAAAAATGGAAATAATTATCTATAACGCCCCCTAAGCCCCTGCAATGTCACTTGGGGGTTGATTTTCACCAAACTCATTTTGTAGCGGATCTCTACTCTATGAAAGGAATCTGCTTACCCAATTTCAAGATTGTATGTTGAGTAGCTTAAAAATGAAAACAATTACTTATAACGCCCCTCACCCCCCGCAACACCCCTTGCGGTTTGAATTTCGCAAAAAATCCGTTCTTAGCGGATCTCTACTCCATGAAAGGAACATGTCTACCAAATTTCAAGTCTGTAAGTTAAATAATTCCGGAGATATCTCGTGATTGGTCAGTCAGTCAGTGAGTGAGTCGCTTTTCCCCTTTATATATAGATAAAAATTGTTGATATCTAAAGTCGTGCATTAAGAATTCGATTGTGTATTAAAAATATACTTGTCTCTTGATAAAAAAAAAGAAAGGGCAGAACTTATCTAATTTGTATTTTCTAAAAAACTCTAAAATTGAAGTATAGAATGATGTTTAAAAACTTTCGTAACCCTTTAACCAAGTGGATTCTCGCAAAACCAATTTTCGGTGGATCTCTACTCTGGAAAATGAACATGCAAGACAAATTTCAAGTCTAAATCTAACAGGGGGGGGGGGACGAAATTTTTACTATCCCTTCGTAATCCCGTTGAGAGTCGTTTTCCAAAATAAATATTCTTAGCGGATTTCAATTCAACAAAAGAAAAATGCAAACCAAATTCCATTATTATAGTCCTTGTAGTTCGCAAAAAGGATTTTTTTTTGTCAATACGCTCCAGTAGCCGCTTGCTCCCCCAAGAGTTGATTTCCTTCAAATTCCTACTCTACGAAAGGAATCTGCTTACCAAATTTCAAGACTGTACGTTTAATAGTTTAAAAATGAGGATAATTATCTTTAACGCCCCTTGAACCCCCAAAATGCCACTTGGGGATCTGTTTTCACAAAACCCATTTTGTAGGGGAACTGTACTGTATGAAAGGAATCTGCTTACCAAATTTCAAGACTGTGCATCTAATAGTTTAAAAAATCGGAATAATTATTTATATCTCCCCTTAACTCCCTTGGGGTCATTTTTCGCAAAACCCATTTTGTAGTGGATATTTACTCCATGAAAGAAACATGTCTACCAATTTTCAAGCAGGTTTGTCAAGTAGTTTAAAAACGAAAATATTTTATCTATAACGCCCCTTAACCTCCTAGCAACGCCACTTGGGGTTATTTTCCCAAAAATCTTGTATCTGATCTCTATGAAAGGAATCTATTTATCAAATTTAAAGACTGTGCGTCTAATAGTTTAAAAATGGAAATAATTATCTATAACGCCCCCTAAGCCCCTGCAATGTCACTTGGGGGTTGATTTTCACCAAACTCATTTTGTAGCGGATCTCTACTCTATGAAAGGAATCTGCTTACCCAATTTCAAGATTGTATGTTGAGTAGCTTAAAAATGAAAACAATTACTTATAACGCCCCTCACCCCCCGCAACACCCCTTGCGGTTTGAATTTCGCAAAAAATCCGTTCTTAGCGGATCTCTACTCCATGAAAGGAACATGTCTACCAAATTTCAAGTCTGTAAGTTAAATAATTCCGGAGATATCTCGTGATTGGTCAGTCAGTCAGTGAGTGAGTCGCTTTTCCCCTTTATATATAGATAAAAATTGTTGATATCTAAAGTCGTGCATTAAGAATTCGATTGTGTATTAAAAATATACTTGTCTCTTGATAAAAAAAAAGAAAGGGCAGAACTTATCTAATTTGTATTTTCTAAAAAACTCTAAAATTGAAGTATAGAATGATGTTTAAAAACTTTCGTAACCCTTTAACCAAGTGGATTCTCGCAAAACCAATTTTCGGTGGATCTCTACTCTGGAAAATGAACATGCAAGACAAATTTCAAGTCTAAATCTAACAGGGGGGGGGGGGACGAAATTTTTACTATCCCTTCGTAATCCCGTTGAGAGTCGTTTTCCAAAATAAATATTCTTAGCGGATTTCAATTCAACAAAAGAAAAATGCAAACCAAATTCCATTATTATAGTCCTTGTAGTTCGCAAAAAGGATTTTTTTTGTCAATACGCTCCAGTAGCCGCTTGCTCCCCCAAGAGTTGATTTCCTTCAAATTCCTACTCTACGAAAGGAATCTGCTTACCAAATTTCAAGACTGTACGTTTAATAGTTTAAAAATGAGGATAATTATCTTTAACGCCCCTTGAACCCCCAAAATGCCACTTGGGGATCTGTTTTCACAAAACCCATTTTGTAGGGGAACTGTACTGTATGAAAGGAATCTGCTTACCAAATTTCAAGACTGTGCATCTAATAGTTTAAAAATCGGAATAATTATTTATATCTCCCCTTAACGGGGGTCATTTTTCGCAAAACCCATTTTGTAGTGGATATTTACTCCATGAAAGAAACATGTCTACCAATTTTCAAGCAGGTTTGTCAAGTAGTTTAAAAACGAAAATATTTATCTATAACGCCCCTTAACCCCTAGCAACGCCACTTGGGGGTTATTTTCCCAAAAAATCTTGTATCTGATCTCTATGAAAGGAATCTATTTATCAAATTTAAAGACTGTGCGTCTAATAGTTTAAAAATGGAAATAATTATCTATAATGCCCCCTAAGCCCCCGCAATGTCACTTGGGGGTTGATTTTCACCAAACTCATTTTGTAGCGGATCTCTACTCTATGAAAGGAATCTGCTTACCCAATTTCAAGATTGTATGTTGAGTAGCTTAAAAATGAAAACAATTACTTATAACGCCCCTCACCCCCCGCAACACCCCTTGCGGTTTGAATTTCGCAAAATCCGTTCTTAGCGGATCTCTACTCCATGAAAGGAACATGTCTACCAAATTTCAAGTCTGTAAGTTAAATAATTCCGGAGATATCTCGTGATTGGTCAGTCAGTCAGTGAGTGAGTCGCTTTTCCCCTTTATATATAGATATAAATTGTTGATATCTAAGTCGTGCATTAAGAATTCGATTGTGTATTAAAAATATACTTGTCTCTTGATAAAAAAAAGAAAGGGCAGAACTTATCTAATTTGTATTTTCTAAAAAACTCTAAAATTGAAGTATAGAATGATGTTTAAAAACTTTCGTAACCCTTTAACCAAGTGGATTCTCGCAAAACCAATTTTCGGTGGATCTCTACTCTGGAAAATGAACATGCAAGACAAATTTCAAGTCTAAATCTAACAGGGGGGGGGGGACGAAATTTTTACTATCCCTTCGTAATCCGTTGAGAGTCGTTTTCCAAAATAAATATTCTTAGCGGATTTCAATTCAACAAAAGAAAAATGCAAACCAAATTCCATTATTATAGTCCTTGTAGTTCGCAAAAAGGATTTTTTTTGTCAATACGCTCCAGTAGCCGCTTGCTCCCCCAAGAGTTGATTTCCTTCAAATTCCTACTCTACGAAAGGAATCTGCTTACCAAATTTCAAGACTGTACGTTTAATAGTTTAAAAATGAGGATAATTATCTTTAACGCCCCTTGAACCCCCAAAATGCCACTTGGGGATCTGTTTTCACAAAACCCATTTTGTAGGGGAACTGTACTGTATGAAAGGAATCTGCTTACCAAATTTGAAGACTTTGCGTCTAATAAATTAAAAATGGAAAAAAATTACCTATAACGCCCCTTGAGTCCCCGCAACGCCATCTAGGGGTCGATTTTCACAAAACATGGATCTTTAATCTATGAAAGACTTCTGATTATCATATTTCAAGACTATATGACCAGTAGTTTAAAAATGAAAATAATTATCTATAACGCCCCTTAAGCTACTTTGGTTTCGATTTTCATGAAACCCATTTTGTAGCTTATATCTACCTTATAAGAGGAATCCCCCCGCTTACCAAATTTCAAGACTGTACGTCTTATAGTTTAAAAATTGGAATAATTATTTATATCTCCCCTTAACCCCCCTCCCCCGCAACACCCCTTGGGGTCAATTTTCCCAAAACCCATTTTGTAACGGATATTTACTCCATGAAAGAAACATGCCTAACAATTTTCAAGCTGGTAGGTCAAGAAGTTCAAAAACTAAAATATTTATTTATCACGCCCCTTAATCCCCCGCAACGCCACTGGGGGGGGGGCTATTTTCCCAAAACCCATCTTGTAGCTGATATCTACTGTATGAAAGGAATGCGTCTCATAGCTTAAAAATGGAAATAATTATCTATAACGGCCCCTAAGCCCCCGCAATGCCCCTTGGGGGTCAATTTTCACCGAACTCATTTTGTAGGGGATCTCTACTCTATGAAAGGAATCTGTTTACCTAATTTCAAGATTGTACGTCGAGTAGTTTAAAAATGGAAACATTATTTATAACGCCCCTTGCGTTTGGAATTTCGCAAAATCCGTTCTTAGCTGATCTCTACTCCATGAAATCAACATGTCTAACAAATTTCAAATCTGTGGATTGAATAGTTCCTGAGATATCGTGCTTAGTCAGTCAGTCAGTGAGTCGCTTTTCTCCTTTATATGTAGATTTGTTTCACGGATGGGAGTAAATTGAATGGAGGAGTTGGTCTTGCCTGCGGGGTTATTTACGAGGAAGGATTTGAAAAAGATACTTTCCAGCATCGAATAAGAGATGAATGCTCTGTTTTTCAAGCCGAACTACTCTGCATTAATCTTGGCGTAAAAGTGATTCAGGACTCTCTCCGTCAGGGCGATACTCTCAAATTTCTTATTTGCACCGACTCGCTCTCTTCGCTTCATTCTTTGCGCAATATAAATTCTACAAAAAAACTTGTTCTGGAGGTTCAGTCTATTCTGTACAACTGCCGCGGGGGTTAAGCCGCGGTCATATGCCGGTGCGATAGTGTTCTGTTACAGGCAATGCTGTGGAGTGCACCGGTATTTGCTTCTGATGAAGGCTGCGTTAAACGAGAGCTGGAGAAATGCTGGGGCGCAGGTGCTGGCTGGAATTGGAGATACTGTTGAAGTTAGATCATGTCTCTGCGTTGGTGTCCTCTCTCTCTCTTCTCGGAATTTTAGAGTTTCTTTAAAGGTGGAATACGTCCCACCCACGAAAGTGACACGTGATGTATAGTCACTTCTGTTTGGACGTATTCGGTGAAACCGTTCTTCCATTGGTCGAAAGTTCCCCTTCGCGCGGTGTACTTTGAAACCGCGGCTTGGCGTAGGAACCATGCGGCACCTTACTGTCAGCTAGATCAAGGAAGGTCAAAGGTTGACTTCTCTTAGGACATCAGCACCGGGGTGTCCACCCTGGTATACTTCCCCACGAGAAACTGCTTGACCGTCGAGACGTCACTCGTTCCCGACGGGAAGTGGGTCTTTGATGGACACCGCCGCATACTCCCCCTCTAGTATCATCGTGATGATACTAAATAATCAGGGAAGTGAACATGACGACCAGAACGAGTTTTCTGAAGGTTTGGCTTGGTCTCTGTATCACTCTTTTCTATGTGAAGAGTATCGTCGACATTATGCGTAAACGTAGGTTTCAGCCTATCAATCCAGATCGATGTAGGCTTACCTTGAATGTTCACTTTGTAAAACTTATCACTGCGTTTGATAACAAGGTACGAGCCGTCATAAGGTGCTTGAAGTGGTCGACGAACTGAATCTCGTCTCACAAACACGTGTGTACCTCACTGAGCACAAAAATAGTTTGCTTACCCCGCGAACGTGGGGGTTTGGGTTGTAGATGCTGCATGTGAGTTCCCAGTCGTTCAACAAATTGAACTGGATCACTTGCCGCTTTAGTTGCTATGAAAAATTCACCTGGTAATCGGAGAGTTTTGCCATACACTAATTCCGCTGATGTGCAGCCCAAGTTTTCTTTAAGCGCTGCTCGAAACCCGAGAAGAATAGTTGGAAGAATTTCTGTCCATTTTTCTGTTGCATGGCACATGATTGCTGCCTTTAGTGGGTGGTAAAATTCTTCGATTATCCCATTGCTTTGAGGGTGGTACGCAGTGGTGCGTATTCGCTGTACCCCCAGTAGTCTAGCAAGAGCTAGAAATAGGGAGGATTCGAATAGGCGTCCTTGATCGGTAGTGATTGTAGTAGGAACCCCAAAACGAGCTATCCAATTTGAGTAAAAAGCGTCCGCTTCTGTGGTTGCTTTAATATCAGGAATAGGTGTAGCTTCTGACCATCTGGTAAAGCGATCAATTGCGGTCATGCAGAACGTAGATCCTTGCGACGGCGGAAGTGGACCGATTAGATCTACATGCACATGATCAAACCGTGTAGACGTGTCACTGAATTTCTGAAGTGGTGCGACCGTATGTCTGTGTACTTTAGAGCGTTGGCAAGGTATGCATTGTCGAGCCCAAACTGTACAGTCTTTGTTAATGCTAGGCCACACAAAACGATTATGAACTAATTTAGACGTGGTTCTAATTGCAGGGTGAGCTAAATTATGAACGCTATCAAAACAAAGTTTCCTAAACTTTTAAGGTATATAGGGACGTACAGTATCAGTTGACACATCGCAATATAATTCTAAGTCAGAATTAGGAATTTTAATCTTTTTTAATTGCAAGGAATTATCTGAATTCAATAAGTTAATTAATTCGTTATCATCTAATTGAGCTGATGCGATTTCGTTATAATCGATTGGACCTGGCATTGTGATTTCATTAATGCGCGACAACATTTTCAGTGCCTTTTATGTATTTAATGTCTGTTGTGAACTGAGAAATGAAACCAAGTTGCCGATTTTGTCTCGGACAGCATTTGTCAAGCTTTTGCTTAAAAGCAAATGTTAATGGCTTATGGTCCGTAAAGATTGTAACATTATGACCTTCTAGCATAAACCTAAAGTGTTTGATAGCTGCATAGACTGCCAATAGCTCCCTGTCGTAAGCACTATATGTGTTTGGCTTAGGGTATGTTAACATTGCAGCGTTTGCTAGTTCTTATTTCGATTTCTCGAAAGCTGCAATTGTTTGATCTGACCAGGAAATTTTACTTTTATCGTCTTTCTTGGAACCTTTTTAAAAATTCACTAAGTAGAGCTGATGTTTGCGCTGCATGCGGTATAAATCTACGATAAAAATTTAACATTCCTAAAAATTGCCGCAAATCACTAACAGTTTCCGGTTTTTTAAAATTGATTATTGTTTCTACCTTATTAGGTAGAGGTTTTGTCCCGTTTTGGGTAATGAGATGGCCTAAAAATTCTATCTCCGGAACACCAAAAACACATTTCGAAGCGTTGAGTTTTTGTCCATAACTGTTAAGTTTTTGAAGTACTTTAGTTACATGTTGCTTATGTAAATTTTCATTTTCTGAGAAAATTAAAATGTCATCCAAATAGGTGTAACAAAAAGCAAGGCCTCTTAAAATTTCATGCATAAATCGTTGAAATGTCTGAGCCACATTCTTTAAACCAAAATTTAAGTACGGAAATTCAAATAAACCAAATGAGGTGATTATCGCTGTCTTGGGTAGATCATCTTCATGAATTGGAATGTGATGATATGCCCGAGCAATGTCTAATTTTTTGAGAATTGTTTTATTAAAAAGTAGTTGACCGAAATCTTGAATATGGGGTATCGGATATGCAGCTATGATTGTGGCTGCATTAAGTGCTCTGTTTTCACCTACTGGTCGTATTCCGTTCGGCTTTTTGTTTACAACATGTAATGGGGAAGACCAATTGCTTTTCGAAGGACGACAAATTCTCTGTTCCATCATGTATTCGAATTCTTTTTTAGTTTGTTCGTAAACTTCCGGGCGGAGTCTCCTAGCTTTAGCGTGGACGGGTTGAAATTTAGTTTCGATGAAATGCACTGTGTCATGTTTCACAATTTTGTTATGAATAGATGGATTGGTTAAATCAGGGAATTGTTTTAGAATGTCGCTGTAAATAGAATTTTCGGAAACAGTTTTAATGTGCAATTGGTTATTTCGTTCTAAATTGCCTAGGCTACTAAGGTTTGTGAGCGTATCAATGAGTTTACGTTGTTTTAAGGCCACAATTAAGCCAAAATGTGCTAAGAAATCAGCTCCTACTATAGGAATGGAAACATCAGCGATTATGAAATCCCATTTTAAATTTCGCCTAAGCCCAAAACTTAAATTAATAGTTTTGGTACCGAAAGTTTTTATTTTAGTATTATTTGCAGTGAAAAGTTCAAAAGAATGGTTTGGAGCTATGTTTTTATATTTAGGTGGGGGATGCAGGAAACATCGCTACCTGTATCAATTAAAAATTTCATATTGGTACCTGCATCGTACAAGTGTAACCGATTTGATGTTTTAGCCTCTACACAATTTTCCAGCGATTTGATTTGGTGTAGCGACAAATTCTAGTTTTTTTAAAATTAAACGCACATGGTGCAATACATTTACGGGCTTTCTCTCCGAACTGGTTGTGATAGCGACAATAGGAAGGATTCCGATTGTTATTGTTAAACGTACGGCTGCGTGAGCGCTTACGGGAATTTGTAACATTTTGCTTGTTTCTTTCCCTGCTTAAGCGATTAACTTGCGTAGTGAGAGCTTTAATTTGATGCGCTAGCGAAGAAACGATTGAAAGCACATCCGTGTTCGAATTTTCGCTATGTGAGGCGGAATACACAATAAGTTGTGAACTCTCTGTTATTTGGCATACCTTGTCCGCGATGTGTGCTAATTGCGAAAGGTTGTCAGTTGAAGCTGATAAAATAGGTTGTACGTTAACCGGTCATCATTGCATCCAAAGGTTTTTAAAAAAATCTTCACTAATTTTGTTCAGTGAAAGTTCGCGCATTTGTCTAAGTAAGAAACTTGGTTTCTTGTCACCTAGCTGTAAATCAGACAGTAGTTTTTTCATTTGTTGTGTTTCGGTATCCTGAAACTCAGAAACTAATATGTTTTTAAGAGTTAAATATTTATTAGTTACCGGAGGATTTAAAATTATGTCTGATACGTGTTCGAGCGTCTTCGAATCAATATTTGCAATTCAATGAGAAAATTTCGTTTCGTCATTGGTGATTCTGGCTAAGCTAAACGCAGTCTCGCATTGTTTTTAGCCAAAGAGGTATGTTAGCTTTCCACACCGGTGGAATTTTAACCGCTACTCTGTTTACAAACGAAATGTCTTCTCCTGACTCGGTCATTTTCTCTGCGAAAGGGGAAAAAAAAACAAGAAACACCGCTAGTAAATACACAGAATAACTACAAAAAAGCGAGTTTCGTTTCCTACCCTTAGATGAAAAACGGACAAACGGGGTAATACAGTGACACGTCAATGGAATGAATACCAGTACATAAGATCAAATCAGTTGAAAAGGAGTTTTACGGTACCTTGTGGGTTGAAGGTGCGGCGACTGGGTTAACTCGTCCAATTAATGAGACAGCTGAGTCTTTTATGGCCTTTCCCAACTGTAGGGTAGCCGATGGTCATTCCATTAGGGTTGAAAGTTGTCTGTCACATCTAATGATACACAACGCCGTTGCCAACATTCATACTGATATGGAAACGATCTTTAGCATAAGCGACGTTTCCATAATTTGCGGAGATTTCAATGCCCACAACACCTACTGGGGCTGCAGCTATAATAATGCACGCGGCAAAGCAATAAAAAATTTCATTAACAGCACCAATACCCAGATAATAGCCCCAACCACACCAACACGCTTTGGCCACAACTCCGCATCTATCATAGACTTTGCTCTGACGAGAAATATACCTTGGCTTAGCCAGGTGGAATCTATCGCAGAGCTCAGTTCCGATCATATAACCCCATCATAATTAACTTTGACACCAACACTCGCTTCGGTTTTCCGAAGCGATATATCACTACAGACTGGAAAAATTTCAGAGAACTCCTAAGCTCCACCCACTATACCTACCGACCAATCACCGCGCACACGGGAGAAGACGTAGAAACCCAAGTCGCCGACCTCACCACAACCATACTAAATGCCCACACACTCTCTTCCAAACCAGTACCACAGAACAAAAACAATTTCATCAGCAACGACATAAAGTCGCTGATGAAAGACCGAAATAGAGCCAGGAAAACCTGGCAATTCACAAGAAACCCTAACGATAAGAGAGTGCTCAACAACATACAGAACAAAATTAAAAGTAAAGTTAAATCATTTCAGAACAAGTCATGGGGAGATTCTCTGAACTCCCTCGATCCCGATGACGGCTCCATCTGGAGCTGGGGAAAAAGAGATCGCCCGTGGCTACTCTACACGATCACGCCAGAATCGCACACACAGACTCTGACAAAGCTGAAGTTCTTGCATGCTCCCTGGAATCTCAATTCCAGGAAAATAACATAACTAATACATTCTCAGACTACCTAATTAACAGGGTGGTCGAGAATTATTTTCTAAACGAAAATAATTTCGACGCCCCCCCCCTACCCTCGGAGATCATCGACTATATAAAGAAAGTAAAAATTAAAAAAGCTCCGGGCAGGGAACACAAATAAAATGCTTCAAAAGTTCACCATTCTTATAATTTTCCAAATTACTAACATAATAGATAACATTTTCAGAACGGGGCACTTCCCAGATCTTTGGAAAACTGCCTCCGTCATCCCGATACTAAAACCCGGTAAGCCGTCTACCAGTGCTGCTAGCTACCGGCCAATTTCCCTACTACCTGTATTAAGCAAACTCGCAGAGAAGTTAATTCTCTCGAGGCTAAACGATCATCTAACCAATACTAACATACTAATTCCTGAACAGCACGGCTTTAGACCTCAGCTATCCACGTCGCACCAGTTGCTACGGGTAGTTGAGTTTATAAAGACCGGCTTCAAAGACAAAAAATACACGGGAGGGGTCTTTCTGGACATCCAGAAGGCCTTCGACCGTGTATGGCATGTCGGACTTCTTTTTAAATTAATAAAAATAGACCCCCCCCCTCAAATTACTAAAATTATAAAATCCTATCTTACTAACCGGAACTTCGCAGTCAGAGTCAAAGACACACACTCCACAACTAAAATGATTAAAGCCGGGGCGCCGCAGGGCTCCCTGCTCGCCCCGACGCTTTTTAATATTTACATAAACGACATCCCAATTTCCAGACACACCACCACATGCCTCTATGCAGATGACACAGCGATTCTGGTACAAAGCGCAAACTTAAATCACCCACTCCCTACACCGCCATTTGGCGGAGCTGGAATACTGGTACGACAAATGGAAAATCGCACTGAATACAATAAAGACCGAAGCAGTCTTCTTCTCCGCCAACAGAAAATTCAAGAAGCCACCGATCATACACATACAGAACCACCCGGTCCGGGTCAACTAAGTATCTAGGCGTCAAACTGGACGCCCACTTAAATTTTAACTTGCATATAAATTACATTAAAAATAACTTCCGGGCGATAGCGAGTAAATTCACCCCTTATTTTTCCCGGAAGTCGCCTTTGACATTAAGAAATAGAGTGCTTATCTATACCTCTATAATCAGACCAGCCGCCACATACGCTTGCCCGATCTGGAGTCATGCCGCTCCCTCAACTTTCAAGATCTTAGAGCAGTCACAGAATGTAATCATAAGAAAAATAACTAATGCCCGGTGGTTTATGAGGAACAGAAGTCTTAGACACGCTGTACGCCTCAAAACTCTCCGGGAAACCTTCCAAAAAATAGCAAAAAGATTCTTTAATAATATAGATAATGCAGAAAACACTTCCGTAAGACAGATTGAAAAATATACTCCTGATCCCAACTTCAATAGACCCCGAAATATCTTATTAAATATGTAAAACTAAATTAACTTAAACTGAATATCTCCTAACTTCTAACCCCCCCTCCCAGAGACGGCTGACTCCTGATTGGACAACCAACTCATTCGCGAAAATATCAATGACCGGCCGCCATTCTCACCCGGGAAGGCAAAAGAGAAGAACCGAAAGGTTCCCTCCGCTGCCGACCCGATAAATCAATCATTGTCACTGCGGCGAAACAATCGCTTCGGCGGGGCGTTCGCACTGTGAACAAGAACCTATAAAATAGCATAAACAACAGACCACACGCAAACAAAGTCGCTTCCTTTAAAAATTAAAGAACAAAATTAAACAAATCCCTCCATACTTTAACAAAAATGGGCAAATTAAGCAACAAGTTCAACTCAAACTAATATCCGATAAGAGATTATGATCTCGACAGAGATCAAGCGCTCTGAATTAATGTTCAATACCTGCACCGTGGGGGTTATGTAATTGAAAGAGAAGGCTCCTTTCAAAACATTCTCCTGCGGAGGGGAACGGCTTTTTGCATGATTCCTTCTGCTTGCATCACTGCGGCGCTTTAGTGATTATTTTTGAAATTTCACAATTAACTTTAACTGTGTTGACCAGCGTTTTCTCACTCGTTTGGGAGAAATGTTCTTTTATCTGAGGGTCACCAATATACCGCGGGGGTTAAGCCGCGGTGCGGTAATGTTCTGTTACAGGCAATGCTGTGGAGTGCACCGGTATTTGCTCCTGATGAAGGCTGCGTTAAACGAGAGCTGGAGAAATGCTGGGGTGCAGGTGCTGGCTGGAATTGGAGATGCTGTTGAAGTTAGATCATGTCTCTGCGTTGGTGTCCTCTCTCTCTTCTCGGGATTTTAGAGATTCTTTAAAGGTGGAATACGTCCCGCCCACGAAAGTGACACGTGATGTATAGTCACTTCTGTTTGGACGTATTCGGTGAAACCGTTCTTCCATTGGTCGAAAGTTCCCCTTCGCGTGGTGTACTTTGAAACCGCGGCTTGGCGTGGGAACCGTGCGGCACCTTACTGTCGGCTAGATCAAGGAAGGTCAAAGGTTGACTTCTCTTAGGATATCAGCGCTGGGGTGTCTACCCTGGGATACTTTCCCACGAGAAACTGCTTGACCGTCGAGACGGCACTCGTTCCCGACGGGATGGGTCTTTGATGGACACCGCCGCACAATCTTGAAGACTGTGATATCCACTTTTCTTATGTTCGGGGCCATAGTGGAAATCTCGGCAATGATAGAGCGGACCAGTTGGCTAAAGATGCAATTTGCCAAGATATGAGCCTTTCGATGCCCGTGCGATCGTCCCACTGGAAGCATTTAGCTTGGGAAAGAACTGTTTCCGACTGGAACTCCAAATTCTTGGCCTCACCTAAAGCTTTGTGGACTAAAAGGTTTTTTCCGACCATTTAATCAACGGCAAGAAATTTGTTACTGATTTTAAGTTATCTCAGATTCTAACAGGACATAGTAATTTTAAGAGCTATTTATTTAGGTTTAACTTAATTGGTAATGATATTTGTTCTTGTGGTCTGGACGCTGATACCTCGGAACATGTCTTGTAATCTATATTGTTGTAAAAGAGAAAATCTTAATAAATTATAATTTTAAAAAACTAAAAAAATAATTCTTAATATAAAAATAAAATGATTAACGAGAATATGAATGTCACATTGCGGTGAAAGCGTGGGGTGCTTTGTACTACATTTTTACACTAATTCAGCTTTTCGGAATAGAAGTTAGAAATTATAACAATTGATACATTTTTGAACACCCCACGCTTTTACCCCAATGACATTAATTTTCTCGTTAATCATTTTATTCTTATTTATTAAGAATTATTTTTTTACTTTTTAGTTCAATTTAGTATAAAAGCGTGTTTTTAGTTTTTTTAAATTATAATTTATTTTTCATTTTTTAGTTCAATCTACAATAAAAGCGTGTTTTTTAGTTTTTTTTTAACTATCATATATTCATTGTTTAATTTATCCTTGAGTTTGATACCTGAAACTGGAATTTCGTAGCTGTAGAATTAGTCTTGCCCTTCAATGGATATTAATTAATGGGACTGAAGTGTATTTATTCTCTCCGTTGACGGGGCCCACGGTCAGTCCAGTATCGTTATATAAGTCAAACGAATAAAAGTGTGTTAAGAAGAAAAAGTTCGAATTAAAAAAAAAAAAATTTAATGTATCATGTTTTTATAACGGACTAAAAATTATAAAATTCCTCCTTTTCGTTTTTTTTCCACATTTTCATCCACTTCTGAGCTATGGTCCAAATTTCAAGCCTCTAGCTCATCAGAAAGTCACTAAGTTTAAAATCAATTACAAAATTCCACCCGGACAGACATTAAAAAAAGCGAGTTGATAAAAACATGGTAATAATAAGTGTCAATCGTTTTTTCACCTTTTAAACGTATTGCTTTATAAAAAAAAATATTTAGCAGTTAGAACGTAAATTATTTTTTTTCACATGCACGAGCCTCTTTTTTTTTATTTTCATTTTCAGAAAAATGTTTATATTACGGTAACAAATTGCTAACACAGATCCACCCTCCACTTTCTCAGACACAGCAGACTTTTTTTGTTTGTTTTACTTCTATTAACCCCAAGTGTATTTTATACTCGCATATAATTAGCTTTAAATTCAAAACACTAGCCTTAGGGTTACACCTTATTCTTTTAGTGGCCAAATCTGGAAATGATGTATGAAATTAGTCGCCAAATCTGGAAATGATATATCGAATTGTCGCCAAATCTGATTATCCTTATTCCTGAAAAGGACAATGGAACAAAATTATGGTATTGACATCGGTCCTTGACAAGTGTGCAAAATTTCGAATTAATCTGACCTTTTAAAGTGGGTAAAAATCGAGTTCCAAGATTCCGTTACATGCAAGTGAAACTTATATAAAAGCGTGTTAAAAAGGAACAGCATTTCTTATTATTAACTATATTGTTTTCTTATAAAAAATAATGAAATATTTATGGCTAGATTGTGGAATATGAAATGATTATGTATGTATATTATAAAATGAATCGAGTCAAGCTCACCGCCTAAATATTAAGTAGATCATGTGGCCCGCGATGTCATGGGTTTGACATGTCTGGTCAAGTAGTTCCGGAGATATCGTGACGAGTGAGTAGCTTTTCTCCATTATATATATAGACTAGCCGTTACCCACCCGCTTCGCTGGGTATTTCATGTTTTATAAATATATGCTGTTTATATATATATATAAGTTATTGATATCTAAGTACTAGCTTTAAGAATTCGATTATATTTGAAAAGTATACTTATACCTGTAACTCTCACCTCTTGATAAAAAAAAAAAAGGACAGAACTACTAATTTGTATATTTTCTAATAATCTCTAAACTTGAAGCATAGAGTGATGTTTGTATTTTCATAACTAAGTGGATTTCTGCAGACCAATTTTCGGTGGATCTTTACTCCGTAAAATAAACATGCAAGCCAAATTTCAAGTCTAAATCTAATAGAGCAGAAACGAAATTTTTACTATCAATACCCTCCGAAATCCCGTTGAAAGTCGTTCTCCAAAATAACCATTCTTAGCGGATTTTAATTCAACACACACAAAATCCAAACTAAATTTTATTACTATTGTCCTTGTAGTTGGAAAAAGGGATTTTTTTTTCAATACGACTCAGTAACCCCTTTTCGATCTCCCTTTGGCCCCTCGCAACCCTCCTTGGGAGTCGAATTTCATTTTACTCTTTGTTAAGAGGAACTCTATTCCACGAAAGGAACACGCATACCGATTTTAAAGTAGGTGAATCTAATAGTTTAAAAACGGAAAAATGTATCTATTATGTCCCTGAATTCATCGAAATGAAACTTGGGGGGGGTTAGTCTTCATGGAAACCCATTTGTAGAGGATCTCTACTCTTCGAAAGGAATCTGCTTACCAAATTTCAAGACTGTACGTCTAATACTTAAAAAAAAGGGAATAACTAACTATAACGGCCCTTGAGGCCCCGCAACGCGACCTACGGGTCGATTTTCACAACACATCATGTAGGGGAATCTTTAATCCATGAAAGGATTCTATCATATTTCAAGACAGTTCGTCCAGTAGTTGAAAAATGGAAATAATTATCTATAACGCCCCTTAAGCCACTTGGGGGTCGACTTTCACAAAACCCATTTTGTAGCGAATCTCCAATGAGAGGAATCTGCTTATTGATGCAGAGCTCTCTTTATTTTCTCTTAAAATTCACTTAAGTTAACTAGCGTCGCGTAAAAACCTAGATTCGCTTATTCAAACTTTTAGTCCGCATCACAAAAGAGTTCTCTTTTCTTACTAGTTCAAAGATAACACAACTCTTAATGAACATACTCAGATTAAAACTGAATTAATTTAGTTTATTACATTACAAATTTAGGTTTTAAATTAAGCACAAATAAAATTAAGAATTAAAGAAACACAGAATAATAGTTAAGATTTCCACTTATCTGAAACGGAGGCAAGTGATGGGGGCGGCCATGGTCTCGTGTATGTCTACGCGCACTATTTAACGGAGACCCCCAGGCGCAACATTAGTTTCCATTAAATTTATGTGGTTATTCACCCTTCAGTCCCAGCGACATCAACCGCGTCCCCGGTCTAAGGAATTTCAACAACATCCTATACACAAAATTACGAATTGTTTGGGGACCAACCCCATTGCCAGCCTCCCATCATTATCAAATTTCAAGACTGTGTCTAATAGTTTAAAAATCGGAATAATTATTTATAACTCCCTGCAACACCCCTTGGGGGTCAATTTTCCCCAAACCCATTTTGTAGAGGATATTTACTCCATGTAAAAAACATGCCTACCGAATTTCAAGCAGTTTAAAAACGAAAATATTTATCTATTACGCCCCCCCCACAACGCCACTTGGGAGGCTACTTTCCCAAAACCCATCTTGTAGCTGATCTCTACTCTATGAAAAGAATCTATTTATCAAATTTAAAGTCTGTGCGTCTAATAATTTAAAATGGGAATAATTATCTATAACGTCGCTTAGCCCCTGCAACGCAACTTGGGGGTCGATTTTTTCCACTCATTTTGTAGCGGAACTATCTGCTTTACCAATTTGTTCACAAATGAACTTCCTTTGCAAAGGCAACACACAACATGCTTGTTGGTACACTATAATTTCCTATTGAAACTCTAATTATGAATATTTAATATCAGAGGTTTCTTTGTCCAAGACAACTGCAAACAAGTGTTATTCATTTTTAAAAAATCTCAATTCTTATATTTTAATGTGTATGGAATCAGCTTCAAGATATGGAACAAATTTTAAAGTGTGAAAAATATGTACTTTAAATGCATGTGGATCAATTATAAAATAAAACCCCGATTCCAAACATAAAAAAAAAATCAGTATTTCTAACAAAGGTAAAATGAGAACTGTTTGACAATGAAAACATTGCTATTAGGATGTTTTCTCAGCATTCATCTTGTATTTGGTTAAGAACTACTTCTGAAGGACAGGCCCATCTCCATGGCTGTTTATTGAAATAGCATGATAACAATTACATTTCCCATAAGTAACATTTTAAAATATTAAGTTAACATTACTAAATAAAGTACTTAACATTAAGAAAAATTTGCTTTATATTTTTTCTTGTCATAATACTAATATTTAAATAAAGAAAAGCAGTAAAAAGGTTTAACCATTTTATTCTTTACAAAAACAAAGGCTCAGATAAGACGAGTAGGAGGCCCCATAGTACTCTTGACAGTAAGAGATCTGATATTTTGCCAATTCTTTTTCAAAAGTGACACCAAAAAGTTAATAGACAAATTCAAATTTTGAGCCAACTCATCTGGAGTCATGCCAACATTACCAACAGCAACAGCCAAGCACAAAACCTGAAGAACAAAAATTTATTAATTTCTGTATCCTATAAATATACAAGCACAAACATTTCAAGATAAGTAAATGTCTGCCATCTGTGATGTCCCTCATCCATCAATGAATGAAAGATTCGTGTAATGGTTAATTTTTTTATACCTCCAAAAATGACCAGAATTGCAACATTGCTAATCCCAAGATAAGGAGGAATTTGATCCTAGCACTGCACTTTATTTTGCAAAAAAAAATTTGGTGGGAATCCTTCAAAATGTGGGGAAACAGTAACCCAACCTGGATTTTTAGTTTCCCAGCATTTGGACCCTGGTCATTCTTTCCAATGCCTCACAAGATTTTTTTTCTTCTAGAAAGCTGAAAGTAAAGGAATGAGTGATATTTCATCATCCTAAAGAATGCACATCCAATGTCTTTTCTCCATAAAAATAAGAGTCAATTTCTTTTGAATAAAAGGCAAGAAAGTAATGATTATTTATTGTATGAATGAAAGGATTGTTAGAATCTTTGTGTTGAGTGAAGGATGGAAACATCTCGACACCTAATGGTGAAAACACTTGTGACGCGGCTTCGGCCATACCCTGTCTGGGAGTGTAACTGTTTGTGTACATAGTGTGGGTGAAACAAAGCAGTCCACTGTGTTTTCTCGAGTTGTGTCAATTCCCTTTAAACTACCAACCATTTTTAGTGCCAACAGTACGGATGTCCGAAATTCGGAAAGAATTTACATTTGAATTGACACACTATGTTATCCATCTCAGAAAATTTTAAAAACGTTTTTGGTTTCTGACACCATTTTGAGAAATGCAGTTCTTCCTTGGCCCCATTTAGTAAAAAACTTTCACCAAATACACCAGGGGGGCAGTGCTAGGACATTACTAGAGGAATTATTTAAAAATTTAAAACTACAAACAAGCTTCTAACCAAATAATCAATTACAAGAGTGTAAATTCTACCAAAAATCCTTATTAATGCTCTCAAACAACAAAAAATCTTATCAACTTATTATGCAAAACCGATATTAACCACAGATCTAAAACATGCTCAATTTTTATCAAGCCAACTTACAAAAATATAGAATTAATCCATTCAAGATCATTTTGTAGGTATACTTAGGAACATATAAATAAAATAGTACTTTCTTCATAACCAAAAAACACCTCTAATATTTAATATGAACAAAATGTGATGATTTTGCATCAATTTCCATACATTTCTTTATGATCAAACAAAACCGATCCTTTTAATTTGATAAAATACATAAACTTGGGCCAAACAACTATTGGCCCAAGAACTGAAGTTAAGCTAACATATTTAACTTGTAATGTGCAATATCTGGTAAATTGTTTTGATTATTTGCAACATGTTCTCATTTCAATCAGATCATGGAATAAAGTTGGGTATGTTGAAACTTTGTTCTTGAGATATTCCAAATGATCTATTCTAAACTATTCATTCCTGTCTTTAAATCCATTAAATTAGTTAAAACATGCAGTTTCCTAACTATTTAAATTAAAATCTGTATCCCCAATGATCATGTACAAAATTTTTTAGATTACATCAGTATATTCATGAAATTTCAAAAACTCTACTGCAGCTAGGGGAGGGGGGGGGGGGAGAAGAAAGAAAAAAAGACTACAGCTAGCCAATAAAACCAAGTAAATGTATACACCACACTCAAGACACTTAAAAGTAGTTGAAACATGTTACCTTTTTCATTTGGAACTTGATAGTGGCTTTAACTTCATCAATTTTGGCCATCATGGACTCATTGTGGGTAAGAAGGGAAGGGAATTTGCCTGCCTTGTTCAGCCCTGGACCCAATAGTCTGGGAATCTGTTTGATGAGCGACTCTGAGGCGAGGAAGGCATCATATCTCTTAGCTGTAAGATATCCATATCCATTTAAACTTATTAATTTCTGTACAATAATTCATGATATACAAAAAGTAAATTGCATCACATTTAAACATGATTTACTTATTGATCTAGCACACAATGGAATCAGAAGTTATTAAAATGAGCTAAGGGGAAAGGTGCAATGAAATGTTAAAATATTTTTTACAATTAATATAAATAATTGGCAATAAATAATTGTTGAGATTCTGAGGCGAGGAAGGCATACCTCTTAGCTATAAGATATCCATTTAACATTATTTATTTCTGTACAATAATTCATGATGATATACAAAAAGTAAATTGCATATCACATTTAAACATGATTTACTTATTGATCTAGCACACAATGGAATCAGAAACGTTATTAAAACGAGCTGAGGGGAAAGGTGCAATGAAATGTTAAAATATTTTTTACAATATAAATAATTGGCAAAAAAAATTATCCATTTGAGTTATCTTTAATTGTGGGATAGGTCTATCACTATTAATAAATTTTTACTGGTTATTTAGCAACTTTGTTGCATTTTAGCCTCTTTAAATTCAAGAACCTATCTTTTACATTTAATAAAAATATTAACAAAAATTATTTAATCATTGTTTATTTGAGCAAATGAAGGAATGCACAAAAGTGACTACTTACAATTTATTTTACTCAAATATTTGATTTTACACATACTAAGGAACCTGCAAGTCTATGACAGCACAGGCAGGAGGGTTCGATGTGTATTTCAATAACTTAAGATAAATTAAATCTAAATTAAAACAAATTTTTGCCAGCCAAACCTCCCACAAGTAATTGTTCCAATCCATAATTGTATAATGGCTCATATCAAGTAGAAATTCAATCATTGTCTTATATAAACAAAAATTTCACAACTGTGAAAATAGGATATTTAGAAACTTCAAACCAATTGACCTTTCTTATAGTTACACGATTCTTCTCTGCAACATAATTTTCTGGCATTTTGTTCAAAACCCATAACCATTTGATGCCTTTTCAAGCAAAACTTTACATTTAAAACAAAGCAAACATTTCACACTAACAAGTTGGGGTGAATCCTAACAGGACACACTTCTTAGCAACAAAAATTATGGCAATGTAGTATACAATCTGTCAACCCTACAAAATTTAAGGATTATTAACCCCATTCAAATCGGATCCTCCCCCCCACGATTTGGACAGCAGTCACTTTATCCTGACTGTTGGAAATATTCCTAGAAAGCTGAAATTGAAGGAACGAGTGATTCTCTTTTTATGAAACAATTGCTAAAAGAAAGCTAAGAGAGATGCGTATATAAATGTTTTATCTCACTATTGCATATTAGAAGCAATGGTTTATCTTTCTTCTTGAAACCATTTTCAAACCATATTTCAAGTTTTGAAGCTCGACGAAAGGATATTTTTTCTTTTAAATGAAAGGTAAAATTGAATCATTGCTTCAAGTCTATGATGGAAAATATTTTGGTATGGATATCCGAAAATATTTTGTATTTAAGAGAAATCGAGATTGTTAGTTTATCAGCATAAAGCATTCTTATTGGATTCACCTCATTGCTGCATTTTAGAAGCCACAATTTCAGTTTTTCTTGTAGAAGCTATTTTCATAAAAAAACAACAAATGGATTTTCTTCTGAATAAAAGGCAAGAAAGTAACTATTGTTTTTTCTTTTTCACAAATGAAAGATTGAACCCAAACTTGTAAGCTCACACTATTAATAAATTTGTACTGGCGTCTGGCAACATTACATTTTAGCCTTTTTAAATTGAAGAACCCATCTTTTACAATTAATAAAAAATTTAACGAAGATTATTTAATCATTGTTTATTTGAGCTTTTTGAAGGAATGCACAAGTGATTACTTACAATTTATTGTACTCAAATATTTGATTTTACACATACTAAGGAACCTGCAAGTCTGACAGCACAGGCAGGAGGGTTCGTCGTGTACTTCAATGTAGGATTGCCGTAAGCACTCAAAATCTTTAATTGTAGGATAGGTCTATCACTATTAATAAATTTTTACTGGTTATTTAGCAACTTTGTTGCATTTTAGCCTCTTTAAATTCAAGAACCTATCTTTTATATCTAATAAATATAATAGAAAAAATTATTTAATCATTGTTTATTTGAGCAAATGAAGGAATGCACAAAAGTGATTACTTACAATTTATTGTACTCAAATATTTGATTTTACACATACTAAGGAACCTGCAAGTCTATGACAGCACAGGCAGGAGGGTTCGATGTGTACTTTGATAACCAAAAGATAAAACATTATACGAGACTATACTATACAAGATGTTTAAATGAAACAAAATAAAGTTCAGCTCTCTAGGGATTTCAAGCAGTAATAAATTCAGACTATTATTACACCAATGCCTTCATTTACACACTTAAAAGTTAAGGATTTGTCTAACCTATCCCATGGATAACTTTTCTTTAAGACTATATTTTGAACATATATAATTCCCTTATTTTAAAATGCAATACAAATCTGAACTTCAGATATACATAAAACATACCTAATTTCTTGACAAGCTTCTTATTCTTGTTAAGCTTTTTCAAAGCTTCTACATCCATACACTCTACATTATTAGCCTTTGCTTCATCACAGTGCTGTTGATCTCCAAGAACACATACTTTAAACTTTGGACGGGGAATATTCTTTAGTCTGAGATAAGATTGCTTTAATTAGTATGCAAAACAGTTGCAACAGAAAAAATTCATTTCCTTAGAAAACAAACTCAGTATAAAATAAACATGCTAGCATAGATGCAACAAAGTACCCCATACGAGTTTTAGTTTGGAGGAGACAAAAGCACCACAGCTTTAATTTTCTGGAGCAACTTATGAGTTATGCTGTTACCTAAATGATAATTTTTGGGTAAAGACACATGATTAGAAGCTCTGCAAGAGGTAATTTTACAGTGTAGGAAATGCAAATTTAGACAAAAATTTCTCTAATGTGCTTTGATTTTTACTGCCCTTAAAAACAATTACATATACTTTACCAATATCTGATGCTTTTAAGTACACACACCCCTATGCAACAGGACTTTAATGTGAGCTTTAAATGTTATTTTCCACTAAAGTAGTTTTAAAATCGTTTTGGTTGGATCCTAGCATAGCCCCCTCTCCAATTTGGCAACTACACCCGAATGCTAATAATTTAAGCTGTATTCAATGAAAAAACATTAAAGCATTCAATGTGTATACTAATTAAAAGGTTCGCCTCATACGTCTGATTTACATGATCAACATCACCTCAGCTACACAATACTAAAATTAAAACAAAATTTAGAATTGCGCCATACTCACCAACCATTGAGAATATAAATTTGCGGTAATGGAAGATACATCTTCGATTACCTCCCCAGTTACATTTAAGACCCTGGGTAAAGGTCCACCAACGTATTGGTTCCCTGAAGAAATAGCCCATGCTGAGGAAAGAAATATTATCTTTTTTCCTTTCAATACCAAATTATTTGATTGTTCTTAACGAAACCAAAATACATAATGAAATTTTAATAAATTTCACTGACCAAAGATTTAATTATTCAGCAGGAGCTATTTCATTCAGGTAGATTGAAAAATTCTTCATACTTGATTGTTCCAGAGAAACGTTTATCCTTTTGAGGATCATAGTTCTTCAATCCAATTTGTAACTCAACAGTCTCCACGAATTTCCTCTGTTTAGTTTTAGAATTTTCAAGAACAGTGTTAACGGCTTCATAAAGAGTATCTCTGCTAATCTTGGAACTGAAAACAAAGTTGATAAAAGACACGTGAAAAGTTGTTTTTTAGGAAAATATTAATCGAAAATGACAGTGTAAACAATAACGAGGTTACTAGATCAGTAAAAATCTTGAAATGTTCACTAAATTTTAAGATTAAAATCGATTGCTTACCTCATCTTTTTTTCCTTAGATTCCTCTCAAGCACTTCACAAACTTCCAACGCTGACTTTAGCCGAATGACTGGACTAAGTCCTGTTGCCATAAGATTTCCGATTATTTTCTGCGGCTATTTACAGTTAAGTTAAAAATTATAGAATTTTAATTCATATCAAACTTTATTCAAGTAAACATTAAAAATAATACAACTTGATTTTCCAAAAAAGTCTTAGAAACTAAGAAATTTATTAAGCTAGAATTTAAAAATTTCTATCAGCTGTGACGAGTTCAAACTGAAATAGCTTACCAAAAATTTATTTAATGAAAGGAAAACTTAAGGAGTTGAAAAATTTGTAATTTTTAGATACATGTAGATGAGATATTTAATTATTTATTTAAGATCTAATACAATTTTTTTTTTAAAAAAAAGTCAAATTTTATTTCTTGTAAATTTGTAATAAAATGGCAACGGCGAATTTTCTAGAGGATTTGTTGACTAAAATTCGATAGATTATTGGTCCATTAAGCAGCAAATTTGTTTGCAGTAAGATCACAGTTCGGTTGTGCGTACTTTCTCATCAGACATTATTGTTAAAGTGTATGGTGATTTAGAAAGAAAAATGAGTGAACAAGAAAAATTTGACGGTATTTTACTCGCTCTGGCCCAGCAACATGAAGGTGGTGTACCTGAAGTAAGAATTGGTTTGCATTTTTTTTCTACTGAAGTAAAATTTTATAATTAAGACCGGCGCTCTGTTGTTGAATTACAGATTCTTAATCATTGTACTTGCTGCTCTTGTTTTAAAAAAATATTATTTAAAATATGTTATCTTTTATTCTGATCAATCATTGAATGTTTATTAATTTGCAATTCTTTCATTTAAAATTCATTCGTAACCCTTCCAAACCAATATCACATAACAATCAATTTCTCACATAAAGAAATTTTACTAAATATTGGGCCTTTCCTTATACTCTTAGAGACATGATGTAGATTTTCTCCCATTTTTAAACTGCATCCCCATTCATAGCTATAAATTTTTTGCAGTTGCATACCGCCATTCATACTTAGTAGCTAACAAACTTTCTTGCATGCCCAATTCAATAATCTTCCTTTCCTTGCTTCTAAAGAATGAAAAAAAAAATCTGTTAAACCTTACACTCAATTCATCCTAAACAGCAACCGGTATTCGCACGTTTTCGATCAACAATCTAGCTTGGAAGAGGTGCAAATGGCTCAGTTACTGCTGTTGGGTTGTTGAACTAATTACCAATTGGTAAAAATGAATGGAAATTACCAATTGCAGCTAACTCTTTGTCACAATAACAATTAAAATTATAAAAGAAGTGTAGCTACATGGGTAAACTTATCACTCAGCTTAGTAACAAAAAAAAGTTCAAAAACTGTGGGTGGCTAAAATAAGAGTTCTGCTGCACACTGGTATCAAATTGTCTGTTTTTCAAAAATTCAATTGTGGGATTATGTAAAACAAATAAAATTGAGTAAAAAAAAAAGGGGGGGGGAATAACATCCTCCAGGTTTATTTTCTTACTCTCACTAGTTTGATCCTTTTTTTAGCCCTCCCCGTGTTTTTGTGTCTGTTTGTTGCCAAGGTGGGTGATAAGTTTACCAAGCTAGTTGCCCTTCTTTTTAGCTGTAAAACCAGAGATTGTTAATAGTGACTGTTAGGTTAGCTATCTGCAATTAGTAATTACTGTTAGTTGAATCAGCTTCTGCAATCCTACTATTTATTGATAATTTAGCCATTTGTAATTTTTCATGCTTGACTGCTTATTACTAACTATTTGCGAGTACTGGTTTGTTGTTCAGAATGAGTTCAAAACAAGATTAACGGTTCTTTTGATTGAATTGTCGAATCTGTCACTTGTCCCGCTAAGTGTTTCCTTGCCAAATTAAGTAACCCTTTTGATTTTTGTATCAGTGAGGTAGAAGTTGGACCATGTTGTAGTAGGGTTGCTACTCCAAAACACAACATGCAAAAACACGCCAAATTAGCGATTTTTCATAATTTGGCGGACCAGTGGCCGATTCGACAATTTCACCGTTCTTTCTTTTAGTATTTTGGGTGCAAGGGTCTCAAGTGGAAAAATGTCCAGAAGGTTTAAATAGTATGCGCTTGTGAAAAGGAAGCATGTGGTTGAAGTTAGCACTTGAATAAAGAATCCACATGTGTGCAAGAGCACAAGGAGAAGTATGTGGTTTAACAAGATTCACCTAAGTTGTTAAGTTTTGTGACATATTGTTTTTTCTGAAAAATCACTGTCAATGTGGAGGAGAATTCTATTTTAAATCTTTTTAATTCTTTTTTTAGAAGCCATATTTTATACAAATTCTTTCTTAAAATCACAGTTTTCCATCCCCCCCCCCCAGTTTCCCTTGTCTAGGCTTTGAAAAATGCACCATTTAGTACAAGTTGAAAAAATCTTCATCAAGGTGTGGACTGTAATAAGTTTTTATCCATTTACTCTTGATATACATATGTTATTAAAGATATATGAATTTTTCTTTATAATCTAATTAGAGTACTATTAAATCCTATTCTTGTGTTCTACTTGTCAACAAATTTTGAAGTTGAACCAAAATAGCACCAATAGTGTAATTTTTAAACTTAAAGCCATGTGAACAGGAAACAAGATGTCATGATCAAAGGATAGTAAATGAACAGTATATGATTCAATAAATAACATAATAAAAAAAATTAAAATTCTTAAAAGTATATAAAAAATGCATTTGATCCCTCTAAACACCCATGTGCAGTCAACAGGCTTATGTCTTAAATACTTCATTGAACCAAACTTTCCCTCAACAATCTCGGCAATTACATCTTTTTCCACCAGCAGAACTTTTATTCTGTGTGGCAATCGTACACTAATTTTATGACAAAGCTTAAACTAATGAGCCACAGCATTCTTGTTTATAATCAATTCATTTATAAATTCCCCCATTTGATGACCTTTCAGACCAATTTCTTAAAACTGAATAAAATTTTACACATTCTCAAATGACTTACATGAAACCTTCTATGTTTTATGCTTCAATTCACATCATGCAGTTTATCACAATGTTGCAAGTGATAGCTTCAATCAAATCTATCAAATTTTTACTTTCTCTCAATCTCATACAATTCTCCTGAGCCAGCCGCAAGGTGGCTATCAATCCTGTATCTTATATATTTTTAGGAAATATTGCATTGATGGAATTTTAAACTAGCCGAGTGAAGAGAAATAGCTGGAAACATTTTCTGTTGGATTAATAGATGTCATGTGGTGGAGCAGTACTTTTCTATTTCATCGACACAGGCAATAAAGTTGGAAAAAATTATACAACTGATGCCAGGTGGAATATTTCTGCTTGTAACCTTTTACTGCCTCATATTCAAAACAAGTTGTGGCTTTTTCTTATCGTTATTTTTTCCCCTCATGTGTCAAAAATGAATGAAAAACCAATGGAAATTTGGAATTTGCCCAGAACAGAGAAAGAATCTGTCAGATTTTTTAAGGTGCCAAAATGGCCTATGAAAGTTATATTAAAAGCAGTTAAGGAAGATATTGAAAAGAAGTATTTTCTGTATGTTGTAATGTATACTATTATGTATGTAGTGTAATGGGGGGGGGGGGTCTGCTTGGTGAGATATGCATTGATGCAATGAAAAAGTTCTGATGGAGCAGAGCTGACATTAGTGGGAACAAAAATAAAATGTCTGAATTACCATTATCTGCCAGAGATAACATCACTATCAGTCACACTAAAATGGTAGCTAGTTTGATGAGGACATATTGTGCATTTTAATGGCAGAATAAAGTATCAAACAGTGCACTAAAATGGAATTCAACCCTAAATTTGTTTCATTTCATCTTATATATATGTCTTGTCATAGTAAGGATTGATAGTAAAATCCTAGCATAGCACACTGCTGTATTTGGCGACAAAAGTTTTTGTCAAATGGAGCAAAGGAAGAAACCGCGTTTTTCAAAATGACATCCGAGACAAAAAACGTGGTTTCTAAAAGGAACATCATAGGAAACATCAAATCAAAAGTAAAAAATTAAATGCAAATACTTTCCACAAATTTTGGACCTCCATACCAAGAATATCAATCCTTCATTCATACAAAAACAATCATTACTTTCTTACCTTTTATTCAGAAGAAAATTCATTTGTCGTGTTTTTACTAAGAAAACATGGTTTCTAGAACTGCTTCTACAAGAAAAACTGAAAAATTGTTTCTTCTACAGTGAGGGAAAAAAATCCAATAGGAATGCTTTAGGCTAGTGAAATAAAGATTTCCATTTCTCTCAAACACAAATTATTTTCATATTTTAAACATCAATACTGAAATATTTTCAATTGCTTACTCATTCTCCAAGCAATTATTTCTTTCTTACCTCTTTCATTCAAAGAAAAAAAATATCCATTCATTGAGCTTCAAAAAAAAACATTGTTTCCAAAATGGCTTCAAGAAGAAAACAGAAAAACCATTGCTCCTAAGATAGTATTGTGAGAAAAAACAGCTTCCAAGTTTAATTTATCAACACATCTCCCTTTCTTTCAACAGTTTCATTCAAAAAAAGAAAAAAGTCCACTCATTCCTTCACTTTCAGCTTTCTACTTTCTAGAAAAGCTTTCACTTTCAACCATGATGACCATTGAAAGAGAATGACCGCTGCTCCAAACCTGAAAACCTAAAAAAAAAAAATCCTGTTCGAGTAGGTTTACTATTTTCTAAATTTTGTGGGGTTGCCATATTATACACTTCATCTCTGAAATTTGGCAACATAAGTGTGTCATGCTAGGATCCAACCAGATCCTGTTTTTCTATTGTATCTTATTTCCCTTTCCTCATATTTCCTTTTCTCATTTCTTAATCTTATCTAAACTCCTATTTTGCTAAAATATACAAAAAAAAATTGCCCAGATTTAAAAAATGAGCAATCATTAATCTTTTATGTGACTTGTTTTCCGCTGTCTTGCAGAGTCCAAGATGATAATACAGCTGTCATGCACGTTGCTTAGATTCATGAAATATGTTATAAATGTTGGTTTGCATTAAAATTAAAAAAAAAATGATTGGTATGAGGATATAATTTAATTGTAATCAGCTACATTATTAAGGAATTACTAACTTTACTTCAGAAATTAGTCCTTTTGTGTTAAAGGGTGCATCTTGATGGTTCTCAATATTTTTTAAGGCATCAGTCATATATACTCTCACTCATACAAATGCATATTTTTGCCACATTTTTTTAAAAACATTCCTACTTGGATACAATCAAACCTGCATTTGTACACAATTCCAGCATCTATAATTTTTTGTTGAAAAACAGTTCTATTACTATTACTTAAATGTTCAGCCATAGTACTATCCCTTGCCCATGAGAGAATTCATTGGCTGTGAAATAATAAAAACCTTTGAAAATGACCAGAAATGCAATGACCATTAAAAAAGCTATTGAATATCAATTTCTAGCAATTTTTTTTAATGGACAAGGTTGTGAACCTTTAGCATGTTTATCATGCCAAGTTAATAAAATGTTTTTCTCAACAATCAAGGCTAAAATTTGTATGCTGTAAATTTATGACATTTGAAAAATACCTGCAGTTAAATGTTTTTTCCCTTTTTCTTTTGATATATTTTTTGCAAAATATGTATGGAAATTTTAATGAATTTTTCATCAGAAATATTTAATTCATGCTAAATTAATCAGAAATAATTTAGTCATTATATTTTTTCTCTTTCAGCTATTTGAAACTTTGTTCAGTTTTTTGTTAAGAAAAACTGATTTTTTCATTGGTGGAGGTCCTGGAGCTGCCAGAAAAGTAAATATAAATTTAATATAATTGAAAGTTGAAATATAATAACTTGCTTATATAACTTTTACTTTATGAATAATTCTTACTTGTATGTAATTGAGTACTATTTGATATTTACATTACATTAAATGTACTCTTCTAAAATTATAGCATTTCTTGAAAAAAATTGAATTTATTATTTTTTCTGTATAGTGATGTTATTTGTATTAAATCTGTTGCAATAAATCAAGGAATGAATGCAAATATACAAATACTGCAATGTATGCCTACTTTGAAAAAAGGCTGAGTCATAACCATTTTTGTTTGGATTGTGACTCCCTTTCATTGGTCATCCATTGAATATGTCATTGATAGTGCCTAGAAGGAAGTTTCCTACTGTAGATGGAACTCTGCTACGAAGAATTTGTGTCTCAAAGCTGTAATGGAAAGGGACTTTAAAGATTCGTCTTTAGGGAGGATGTTATTTTTCAGGACAAATTTTTGGTTTTGGATATGAATAATTATGATATGGCAGAAGTTAGTGGATTGGCATTGCAAAGAGTTGAGCATTGTAGATTTAAAGGAACATAAGATATAAATAAAATAGATATATTCTACTTAGATCCATAGGAGATTGAGAAATACCTTATTTCTTTAATCAAGGAAAATTTTGCTAAATAAATGGGTTAAAAATTTTTTGTTAAAGACTATCTCCTCAACATCCTAAATAAGCTGTAACATTGTTTGAATTGTCTCTGAATCCTGAGAAGACAGAAACAAAATTTTTTAAATAGATAGTATAGGTTAAACCTGATGAATTCTCACCAGATCTTAGAAGGAAAAGGGAGAATCATAATTTGTTAAGTTTTAATTTATTTTACAAAATTGCTTTGGTATTCATGTTAATATCAAACAGTGTTTAAATAATTGTATGCAACCTCAGCAGTGTATTGGCAATAATAATTTTTTCTCATGAGAATAGATTAACATCAGCCCCTCCCTTATTTCCTGTGAAAAGAATTTGTTTGATATTCAGTTTGCTCACACACATTATAATTCTTAAAGAACTAGAATAAATTTCAAGAGGCATATGCAACTTACTGAGGTACTTCTGCATATTAGGGTGGTTTGAAATAAAAAAATTTTCCTTGCTGAGTGAAATTGCAAAAAAAATTTTCAAATAAAAAAAAGTCAGTTTTTCATAACTATTTAATTACTGAATCTTATAGTCCTATTGTTCTAAGTGGGAAGTTTGAAAAGCTAGAAAAAAGAAGTGAATAAATCATGTAAAATCAGAATAAGTATTGTTCATGCAAAAACTTTCAAAATACATTTTTTTAAAATTAGTTACTTTTTATTATTTTCGGGTAAGGAGCAAATATTACAATAGAACAACTCATCAGGTATGAGCTGTTTTCAAGATGCTGGCACATTTGTTGTGTCTGTATTTATGAAGTCACAATATTTATGCAAACACACACTCACAATTGTAAGTAAAAATGAACCACCTGTTATCTGTCATACAGAAAAATTATAGGTTATCTATTTAATGTCAGAAATTAACTTTTTGTCTAGTTCTACTGTACGAAAAGAGAACAAGGCATTTATATAAAATATCTAGTGGTAGGAAAGAAAAGCTCTATCAAAGGTTTACCCTTTCTAAAACTGATAGATTTATCGTGCTAAAATTGCTATTTGACCAAACTAAAAGGATGATGCTCCCTTAACTGCCGAGGGAATAGGTACAAAATTCACCCCCAGTGCCACCGTTTTTCCCACTGAGGCGCATTTTTATTTGGTTTATTTGGGGAAAAGAAAAAACAAGTTTTTCCACTTTTTATTTTCACTTCAAAAAAGAAACAAGAGGTTGAAATTATAAAATGGAAATAAAAATAATTAATCTCTAGAGTTACAATATAATAAATAAATTATCTGTTCTGTGATATATCCTGAAACATGTTTGATCACATAACCCAGTATCACATTCAGTGCATTTGTTCAAAAAATTAAAAAGCTTCTATTACACATGGTAAGCCAAAACGACAGCAAATGAAGAATAGCAAAATGCACACTCAAACAAAAAAAACCCCTCTTCTCCAAGATAAGGAAATTCTTTAGAAGCACTGTCAATGTTATTGTATTCCAAAGCTGTGGCACTAGTTTTAAGCAGCAGCACAATACAAAAACTACTCCTTTGGAAGGACGAGTATGCATGTCTGGGGCACTAAAGATATCAGCTTAGCAGGACATGTTTACATGCCTGCTGCACAAAGGGGTTAATGACAGCAACAATTTCATTAGATATGAACATTTTTTTACATAATTTTACAGGTATTAAAAATGTAATTTTATTTTAAAAATTTAGCAATATAAAGTAATTTTTTCAAAAACTTGTATTTCCATACCCCTATGCTTATAATTTTGTAACTTAAATACTATGCATTGTGTGTGCGTGTGTATGTATTAACATTCCCAAGACTAATTTCTAGTAAAAAAATTTTTTAGTTGATGCTCGACAAATTCCAGAAATATGAGGACAGGGCTCTTGATCAGCAGAAAAAAAAGGAACAGGAAAAAGTAGAAGCTGAGAGAAAGAGAAAAGAAAGAATCGCCCGTAAACAGAAAGAAGAGCAGGAACAAATGCAGGTTGAGGATGACAACAGAGTCACAGAGCTCACTGATGAAGAAGCTGAGCAACTTCGGCGAGAGATGGAGGAAGTAAGACAATTATCTTGTATTAGTATATCTCTTAATAGTTCTTGAAAATTATTTCTCTTATTTTTATGAAAAAGGTTAAAGGTACTATTTTCTCCTCCTTCTTTTTGTAATTTAATTCAATCAAAATACAAGATAAAATGGTCAAATTTAACAGTTAAGAAGTCTTTTGATTTTTTGTTTCATAGTGCATGGAGTTTGTTTGAAGTAACTAATTAATTTTACCAGTTATGTAAATAATTTGTTTACAAAAGTGTTTGATACCATTCTGTGTTCAGTTGCTTTAACCAAGACTTGGGCAAAAATTTCTTTACATTGAATGGCAATTTGTAAAATAAGGTTGTACAATGAAAATAAAGAAAATATTTTTTCAATTCACATTTACTGATTAACATTTGTTAAATAATGTGATATGTTGAAGAATTCAATGTAGCTGAGATAGTTCCAATATGAATTCTCAGCTATGTGATTTCTGTATTGGTGATACCATGGATTCAAAGTAATATGAATCAAATATAAAATTTGATTATATTTGTCGCTGATTTAATACATGTACATTTCTTGCAAAATAGCTATTCATGTACCTAACTCTAATGACATTCTTGTTACATGTCATTGAATTTATTAGTCTTCTTATATGAGTGTCATACATTATGAAAACATTTTTTTATTCTAATAGCTGTTAAAAACCAGTCTTTTTTAATTAGGAAAAAACTTGATAACATACTGATAATCAACCTTACATGATTTAATATCTGAAAAATGCCCCAAATTATGTAAAAAAAAGCATGATATAAGAGTTGGTAGAATATATGACACATAGGAAAGAAAAATGTTGAAAAATTGCTCAAGGTAGAGAAAATTATGGTAATTTGCCACTAAATAAGTAAAGCTGGGTATAAGCGTTAGGCGTGCTATCGTCCACTAAATCTAATTTACATTAAAAAGTGAAAAATTCATTTTTAATATGAAGTATTTCATGTCAATAAAATATAATTTATTTTATTGAACACACATATTGTTTTTATAAAAAAAATAAGCTAAACATTGTAAGTACTGTATTTATTCAAATTTTGGCTATACTTTTTTTCTAATGTTGATGAAAATTGGACAGGGCTTAGACTTGAAAGCAGGAATTTGTTGCTTGGGGGAAATTAAGCATGATATTGAGCAAAATCATCCAATTTCATGTATGTATTTAAAAGTTTTTAATGCTGATAAAATAAATTAATTTTTCACTTATTTACTCATTTTTAATTTTTTAAAAAATTCCATAAATATCGGATGATGATAAACTATTTTACACTATTTATTTTTTCACAAACATGTGTTGAGAATTTAGGGTTCACCTTAAAATCAATGGCGACTTAGAGATTTGAATAAATACAGTACTTATCACGGATAAAGTGTTCATCATCAGTTTAATAAAATAAATTATTCTGCGAAAACTGCATTAAAAAAATTTCAGTCTGTAAACTTGTAAAGTATTATTTTTCTGAAATTTCTAATATTTATTTAAAATGTAGAGAGTGTGTTCTGTTAAGATGCAAGTACATGTTATATATTCATAATTAGAATAACAAACAGAAAGTATTAAAACAACCCTTTTTATTTGGTTTTTGTCTATTTAATATTTTGTTAAATTTTTGTTTTATTCAGGATTAAGATAACTAAAATATATTCAATAGCCAAACACAAATGTAAGTATTATCTAGGGATATTTTAAAATCTTTTGTGATAAGCAAATAGGATTCACAGACATAATTCATTTTGGAATACTTTGTGAGTCTTTTTTTTGTTAAACATTGTTAGATGTATGTTGCATTTCTTTTCATTTCTATTTCAGAAGTTTGATATTGTGCATTTCAGTTTGATAAGAATGATTTTTTTCCCACCCAAATATAGTTCACATGAAATTTGTAATTAATGGAATTTTTTTTAAATGATTTATTGGGTTTATATATTGTTGCTTAAGTAAAATTTGTAAACAGGTTTGTTATTTATGATGTATCTTTTAAATATATTAATTAAGCTCTTTATTTTTGTTAACTACAGAAAGCAAAAATAAAAGATTTAGTGATAGAAAATGGAGAAGAAAAATCGGATAAAAAGGTAAATAAATTAAGTAGCTACAAAATTGCTTTTAAAAAAAACTTAACTTGTATGAATATGTGTCTTTTGCATTAAGTTTTTCTAAACTAACTAAGAAAGAATCTTGTAAATGTTTCTCTTAAAGATTTTTGAATGGCCATACATTACTAAGCAATTATTATATATTTTGACACCCTCAGGAAGTCTTCAGGAAATGGATGATGTGAAAAAGTACATTTAATAGCTTAGAAGTTGGGAATGATGAAGTGTATATTGTAATAATAGTAGTAAAAAGAAATATCAACATTTCTTATTTTGATTGCATGTCTTATTAGTTTAGTGTTTTCTTTATTTTTCTTTTCTAATACAAAATTTTAGATTATATTTCTGCTGATCCATCTATATTTTTGAGAGTAAATAAAACTTTGTTACAAATATTCATAAGAAGCTTGGCACACAAATAATTTTTAAGCGAGATAAAAAAAACACCAAGGGGTTTGATATATATTTATCAAATATTAAGTTATAATAAACAGTAGGAGGAAATAAGTAATGAGTATTTATTTTAATTGTAGTTTCATTGAATGTGGAGGATGTAGATGAATAAAATTAAAATAAGAAATTTTTCCAATTAAAAAAGTATTACATTAAAAAAGATTTTACCATGAGTTTCTGTGATGTAGAAATTGAACTGAAAGTTAAGTTGTTGCAGAAGAGTTATTTTTATTTGTATAGTTAAAAATTAGTTCAATTTTAAAGTTACAGGAAAATGTGTACTTTTAATTATTTGGTATTAAAATTTAAATATAAATTTTTTTTTTTTATTTGCGAGAAGAAAGAATACTTGAAGTTTGTTTAAAAAAATTCATATGTAATTTATTTTTTTTTGCTTTTGGTGTTTCAAATGTTTTAAAATTGATGAAACTATAAAAAGATAAGTTGTAAATATTGCATTGCACCTAGGTTAAACAGTTATACAAATATTATTTTTAAGAGCTGTTTTTATATTTAATCTTGCTTTTTTAGCTATATTATCATTAAATGAATTACTCCATATAAATAAGTTTCTTTAATGAAATTTAATAAGACTCTCAACTATCCATAATATTTAAAAAAAAGAAAAAGTCCACTTGAATGTTAAGTTACATCAACTAGCAAATCAAGTAATTATGGAATCTAACACCTGTCATTTTAATTGGTATATAATATAGACAATTTATTAATTGTCCATTCTTAATTCATTTTCTTGATTACTTTTTTGTGCTAAAAAGCATTACAATGATGTTATTTGCATTTATATTGGTGACTTTTTTACTGTATTAGATTAGGTAACTAAATAATAAAAAAATCGAAATGAAATCTGTAAAAATTTGGTTGGATAAACGATTAATTTAAAGAAAAACAATTCTGCAAAGTTTAAATCTCTTCAAATGTTCCAAATCATTTGAAGGAATACACATTAGTTGTCTCATTGATATAAAGTGAATCTTTAATTATTTCACATTTGTAATAAATTTGTTTCTCAATTATTACTGATTTTAGTACTGCTGCAAGTACTCTGCTTTTATCTCATTATCATCCAATAGGAACTGTTTGTTTATCTATTTCATTGAATTATGTTTGTCATGTGACAATAAACAAACACCAGTTTTATGCAACATGTGCATTTTAGTAAACTTGTAGGACAAAGAAAGATTTTATTAAAACTTAGTGTTTCCTTACATTTTACTTGAATTTTAATTTTTTCATTAGCATAAGATAAAGTCATTTTATTTGTTTATTTCACTTTTCATTATAAGTATTGGATTATGTAAATATAGTTTTCTGTAAAATTGTTTTGTAGAAATGTGAATAAGTTTGAAAATAACTCTTGGTTACAATTGAAGCATCTTCCTTTGAGGCAAGCAGGTCACTTTTAACATGGATAAATCTATCCCTTGAAGTATAAGGGAAATTTCTAATATACAACTGAAGAATATTCTAGAAATATTTAAATTAAATACATTAACATAATATAAAACTTCTCAATCGAGAAAGCAAACAAAGAGTACAAATTCTTACTTTCCCATCTGGAATAGTCTGCTAATCAGCAGTTTTGATGTATTATCCATTCCAGCTATAACATCATTTATTCAAATAGCATGTAGCATTATAAATTATAAATATACATTTACTATTATTGGTTTGCAAATTCAATATATTGGTTAATATCTAGATGTGACTTGCACTGTTTATATTATATGCAATTATTTTACATTTGCAATGTCTTAAAACATATATAATATACTTTTCCAGTCAGATGATGAAGAGGAAGATGAGGCTAATAAAGGTAAACTGGCTCCTAATGCTGGAAATGGCTGTGATCTTCCTAATTACAGATGGACACAGACACTGTCAGAAATAGAGGTTTGTATACTTTTTGTTTAATATTTCCAAATCAAAGTTTTGGCATTGAAATACTATGTATTCAAACATAGCATGCCGCTTTCTATTAATTTAACTTTTTTTGTATTGTTATGAAAATATATTATTATTCTGCTTCAAAATAAACTCAAAAACACAAGTTAAAAAAATAATTTTTTCTGTTTTGATTATATAAAGGGATTTTGCTATAATAATTGCATTAGAAGTCAATTAGTCATATATTCTTCTGTAAAAACTTACGTGAAAAAAAATATTTATTTATGATCTATACCATAGGCTCCCAACCTTTTTTGAACTGGCGCCCCCTTTTCTAATAAATATTTCAATATCGCCCCCTTTTCTAGTGAATATTCTGACACCGCCCCCTCCCACTCTAGAGAAATAAGAGTGTATATCAGAGGTGCACAACCTTTTTAGGATGAGGGGCCAAAAAAATTTAATAGGATCATATCGAGGGCCAAAGTATTACGTGATAGCAAATATGCTATAAACGGGAAAGCACTGTTTTATGATAATACGCATTTATCACAATAATTACTTATTTTACTCACGTACGCATTATACCGTTGATAAATGGATGAAACACAAAGACTTTCAGAATGATTAAAATACTTAAGCTCAAAGGAATATTCCTACTAAAAGGTGGCAAACTAACACAATTAAAAAATTTTTTAAAAATTAGCACTTAAAATTTGTAAAATTTAATGAGATGTCTGCGACTGAATATTTGAAATTGATTTTTCGTCAGGCTTAAGACTTGTTGTGCCAATAAGTAGAACAGATGAAAGGTTCTCATCTGCTATTCAATTACTTATTTTTGATTTGTTTAAATTCATTAGTGAGACAAATGCAAGTGCTGCCAAAAAAAGTGGCACATGTAGCTACATTTTGCTTTAAGCACGAAAATTCATCAGGTAAGTTTTTATAAAATTCTAATATCGATTTTTCTTTGAATTGATTTTTGATAACATCAGAATTCTGTAAATCACAATTAAGGTCAACTGCATACTCTTGTCTACTAGCTTTATATCAACAGAAAATGGAAAAGAAAAGACAAGTTTTTGTTTGGCACTTTTTTAAATCTAAAAATTGATCATTAAATGCATTGCACAAGATTTGAATTTGTTCGTTATGTGTAGAAATTTTTCATGCATTTCTTGGCAGTAGGGAAAGTGTGCAAAATTTTTAGCTTTCAGCTGGTTTTGAAATAAACATAATTTTTTTTAAATGCCTTTATGTTATTTATCAATTGAAAAATGAATTGGTTTTTCCTTGTAGCTTTGTGTTTAAGTCATTTAAATGGCCTGTTATGTCTGTGAGAAGTGGCTGCGGCAGCCAAGTGATCAAGGTATCGGATCATGGCTAGCGTGTCATGACTTCGAGCCCAGTACCACTGAAGACCTGCCATGTAGGGGAGCGATGCACGTTAAATCTGTTGAGAGCTCAAACGTCCTCCCATTGGTGTAGTAGTTAGAAGCGAGGTGCCAGCTCATGTGTTGTCCGCGTCACTTGACCATGGTTCAAAATTATGTGGTCTGTCGCCGAAAGCCCTCGTGTAGCTGAATATTCACTCACTCAATGCCTGTGAGAAAAGCTAAATTACACTGGAAATTTGCTTCTTTTAACCTTTTAATATTTTTACCACAGTCACTTAGATGGGTAACAGTTTTCTCAAATAGTTCCATAAAACGCTTTACGGCAACTCCTCAGCAGAGAGCCATCTGACTTCTGTGTAATAAAGAATACAGAAGGAAGCTCATCAAAATCTTTTTTAAATTCTTTAAATTTCCCATGTATGAGGGCATTACTATGAATAAAGTGAATTGCTTCAGATACACACTGCTTTAAGGTTGCAAATCCTTAATTCTTTACCACATAAATTCTCTTGATGAATCATGTAATGAAGCTGCAACAGTTCTACACCACAATGGGCAAGGCATTCTTTTAGCAGCATAACCATTCCAATTTTCGTGCCAATTATTGATTTTGCTCCATTGATTTGTGGTAATGCTAACACAATTTTTCATGTTTAAGGAACCTGCATCACACAGTTGTATTAAACTGGAAAGAAGTTCACTTCCAGTTGTTTGCCCCTTCATGGGAAAAATTCCAAGAAGTTCTTCTGTAACACAAATATTTTTATCAATTACACGAACAAACCCAAGCAATTGGCTAACTGATGTTCGATCTATAAATTCATCAAAAGCTTAAAAATATACAAAGTTTGAAGCAGCTGATTTTACTTGATTTTCAATGTCCTCATTCAACTGTTGAATTCTTCTTTGAATAGTCATTCTATTTAAGCGTATATTTTAAAATTTCCTTTTTGCTTCAGGGCAAAGTTTTTCAGATGCAATTAATGAACACATTTTAACAAAATTAAAATCTGTGAATGGCCGATCTTCTTCGGCGACACCTAAGCTCACTTCCACATATGAATTCAAGTTAATTGTACATTTTTGAAAAAAAATTGCTTGACAACTAAAAGTTTTTCGATTTTTTGCGATCATTTATAATCCTTTCATAGATGTAAAATGTTTTTGCTTTGTTTCATAATGCCGCTTTACGTTATACTCATTTGCCACAGCAATTTTGTAACTACATATTAAACATGTGACAGTATCATTGTAATAGATAAAACAGTATTTATCTGTCCTTGCATCTTGAAATTTCCGACTTTGAAAATCATCTTTTTTCTCTCTCATTACCTAAAATATTTGAAATGGCTTTATAAATAAATGATACAAGACTAAAAATGCAAAATCAAAAAAGAACATCAGATCTGTTCTGTGACAGCGATTTTAACATTCCCAATCTACTAGCAAAACCACGGAGTTTGCTTATTAGTAACCCGCACCATGAAGAAAAACGTGAGTTCAATAGGTCCTTTTAATTGGCTCAGCATAATTTCGAATCGAGACTGTCCCAGCACGCGTGCGTGAATACGTATTTGTTCTTCGACCTTCTCTGCATCCAGACCATGCAATGGAAGAAATAACTGCTTCCGGTGATCACGTCCGTAAGCTTCTCCTATACGAAAACTCGTACTCGCTGATAGCCATGAAGGAAACATTGAAAATCCACGTAATAAATTTTTTAAAAAAAACTTCATGAATTGTAAAATAATTATTTGCTGTAATACTGTTTTTGTATACGATTTTTCCCTGTTTAATTAACAAAGGTCAATTCCATTTCATATTACTCTTCCTTTTATAGTAGACATTCACGGACCAACTTTAAAGCCTTCGCGGGCCAAAATTGGCCCGCGGGCCATAGGTTGTGCATCTCTGGTGTATATATTACGTGGTGAAAACAAGAGTTAAGTTTAAAAAAATATCCTTTTTCTGAAAGAATATATTTTTTTTAATTTCATTTTTTTTCGAAAGTTCCAGTTTTTTTACTTGCGAATCTGAAATATCTATTGCCACAAATATATTTAAATGTGTAATATATATTTTAGTCATAGGTAGGATATATCGTTGGAATTGAAATGCTACTGAATTTCTTCTTCATTTAAAAGAGTGGAATAAAAGATTTTTAGATTACCTGTTATAAAGACAGGCAGGGGTTTTGATGATAGGAAGTAATTCATAATACACAATTGCTTTCAAAATAAATATAAACTGACAATTTCAGCCTTTAAAGAATCAGGTTAATTCCTGGTTATCAATTTTAATAATGTTTCTTGGATAATATACGTAATGAAATGCAGTGGACGAAACATGTTTCCTACTGTTTACAAACTAAGACAACACGTGCACTACAGAAATTAAAATGCACTATATCATTCAATTTAATGTACGTCTGAATGTATAATGTAATCTAAGTTTTTCATCCACTTCCCATGCTACCGAAATATGTGAATTTTCGTACATGTGATATAGGGATGATTTAAATACATACAATCAACATAAGGTAAACAGGATGAAAGTTTACTTTTGTTAGTACATAATCAGCGTGTTTTTGTTTTTTTTAGTCTTTTTTTGGTTAATCTGCCCAAGCCCCTCTGGGCCATCTCAACGTCTCCTGAAAGCTTCAAACGCCCCCAAGGGGCTGTTATCGCCCACTTTGAGAACCTGTGATCTATACTAATAAAAG
Source organism: Trichonephila clavata (assembly GCA_019973975.1). Classification (NCBI taxonomy): domain Eukaryota; kingdom Metazoa; phylum Arthropoda; class Arachnida; order Araneae; family Nephilidae; genus Trichonephila; species Trichonephila clavata. The sequence continues at coordinate 56,510 of BMAO01034916.1, forward strand.
AAAGAGTTTGTGTGTTTCAGCTGTTCCGGCAAAATTAAGCAACCCAGCAGTATTAAACTTGGCAAGTAGAAGCTATAGGTTGCGTTATGCTATTTCCCTCAAAGAGTTTTTTTTTCAAAATTTGCTTTAGATTTTTTTTAAAATTCAATTTTTATGCGATTTTTCAGCTAAATGGAGATATGTCATCAGCCCTGTCAAGTCTTAACTTTGCAAAAATTAATATTTTGAGCAGTTTTGAAGGGTATTTTAGCACATTTTATTGTAAATATATTTATTTATGGTTGTATTTATTCATTTTTTTAACTCTTTGTGAAGGAATTACGTTTGTTTTTCGAAAAAATCGTCGTCAAAAAATGTTTTTTCCTATTGGCAACACTAATTTGTTAACAGTAGATTTTCAATGTCTTAAAATGTGAATCATATTTGAATCACAAAGTATTATATCCTTTTCCTAACTTTAAAAAAAAAAGGATGTATTTTTAGATTTTTTTTAGACTAAATGGTCATTCTATACAGATGGGAGGGGGCAATATGTACTGTTAAAGTGTACTGATATTCAGGTGATGTCATTTAATTCTAGGTTTAACTTTCGGCACCGAAAATTTTGTGATATGATATCAATATCAGATGGATTGTTAGTGGACAATACTAAAGTTTTGCCACCGTATTAAATTCATGTATCTGTGTATAATTTTTGTTTATAATTATTTCGTTTATAAGAATAAGGCATGTAACAACTACCCATCTTACAACGCCTAAGGTTATTAAAGCTGCTATTTTTATTGTTGTGGCCACTTTTAAAGATGTTTACTTCCCATAAAATGTTCTATTTCATTTTATGCTGCTGATTAATCTTAGCTGTACTATAAGCCTGATTACAGCTTTAAACCTTTTTGCAGTATCTGTAAAATTTTTGCTTCTCCTATGATTATTAATGTTATGTTATTCTTAGAGTCAACAATGCAAAAACATTTGTGCATATTTTGGTACTTAACAGTTGTAATTACTAGAAGTAAAAATAAGTTTAGAATTTAAATTTAAGATCGCGACTTTGGATGAATTTAAAATTAAATTGCTGGAGCTAATTGTCATCTGTTATAATTATAAATGCAGGGAGAAATATGAAAATAAAAACTGGAATCTGTGTTGTCAGAGGCTGGTTCCATTACCGGAGGCTAGCAAACCGACAACTTGATCATTAATATTTGCTGTGTCAACGCTCTCAGTGGCCAGGAGAACCTGGCACCTTGCTTGTTCCTATTTTAATGATAGAGATCGCCCGAGCGGAAAATGTCAGACATTTTCAAAATTCGGAGCTGTCTATACATGCAAATTAAAATAGATTCCTTCAACAAGAGCTCTAGAGTAACACAGTGCTTTAACTGTAATTATTTTAATCTCACACCACCCAAAATTGCAGAATTAATACACGCTGCCTGAAATGTGGTAAAAACCACACAGAACAGGCCAGTGTACAGTTAAAAGAAAATTAGAAAACCCATTCTGCATTAACTGCAATATAAAAGGTCATGTGGCCTCATCAACTGAATGCCCATTCTACCCTAAGCCCAAAAAGAGTAAAGGTAAAATTGCTTATGAAAATAGGAACTGAAAGGAAACTCCCCAAGCCAACTCTTCTTTAACTGTCCCCAGACTAAGCTTTACTCAAGTTCTTAATAAAAATAACAAGCAACGGATGGCAGATCATGGGATTGACCCCTCAGCATCTAATATTAATAAAAATAACCAAAAAGACAATATTTCCCCGGAAATAGTTAATGAAATTCGAAACCAAAATGGTGATTTTACTTTCCTGCAATCAATAATGGAAATTAAAAAGATTTTTAACCTGTTTCCAAAGCTTAGCAAAATGGAAAAATCTAATAGCGACAACCCAGCAGAAAAACTCAATTGTCTGGTCAAAGGAGTTTGCTCCTCTGTTCCCAGTGAAAATGAAGTGTCGGCATTACATCACTCTACTGGATCAATAGTTATTTTTCATATTTTTCTTTATCTCATTTTTGTCTCTTTTCTCTCACCTAAGCCCTGCCATCCAACTCTGTTGAACTGCAGAATTATTCTGATTGTGGTTGCCTAAACTTAAGATTCTTGTATACCCCACTAGCTGAACTCCTATCTCGGCCAATCAGAGCGCTCCCTTTATTATTCCTAAATTCCAAACTTTAACATATTCTCTGAGAGTTAATTTAACTCTTATGTTTGCATTTTAACTTAATTTTCTTATATTTTACCAAAGTAATTTTTCACTTCTATTATCCTTCTACACTGGCAAATAGTTTAACAGGCATCATTATTACCAGATAGGAGATTAGAGTCCAACAGGACTATGTGCTCCATCTAACGTACCCCAACGATGAGTTAGTTGAAGTTCAGAGTTGGAAAACATTTTCACAGGTCAAGAGAAGAGATAAGCTCTTCATCCTATTGGCTGAGCAAGTTGCCTTCGATTGGAGGGTTGAGGTGCTCGGAAAGAAATTGAAAATTATGAGAGTGAGAATTAAAAAATTAAAGAATATTATGGGTTCTATTAAAAGGATAAGTCATAAATTTCGATTTTTCTGGGAATTCTATTATCAATTAAAGGGATGTTAATAAAGAATTTAATTGAAATTTGTTTCATGAATTTCTGAATGGTTTTAAGACTAAGTGAATACCGAAGGTCTTCGTTCCTCATAAACCTTCAAGCTTTAGTGATTTGTCTGATGATATGGTTTTGAGCTCTTTCTAGTATGTTAATATTAGTTTGAGCAGCATATCCCCAAACTGGGCAGGCATATGTGATCACTGGTCTGAGAATAAGAGTATAAATAAAAGCATCTGATTTTTAATTGTTAAATTTGAGTTCCGAGAAATTAGGGGGTAAAGACTGACCTTCGGAATTTGTTTTTAATCTGTGTGATGTGTTATCTGAAAAGGGGATTTTTATTTAAAATGACACTGAGATATTTCGTGTTTTGAAACCGGGGAACTGGGGGGTTGTTGATGTGTACAGGTGGTCGTTTTTTGTAAATACTGGAGGAGAAAAAGATGACCTTCATTTTTGTTACATTCAGTTGTATTTTCCATTTGGAGAACCAGTCTTCAAGCTCCCCCAAGTGACCGTGGAGAAAGTGTGTGATGCATTTCAGATCTGCGTGCTGCGCCAGAATCGCTGTGTCGTTAGCATGCATGCAAATGGTTGTGTATTTGTTTTTTGGAATGTCGCTAATGAAAATGTTAAACAATGTTGGGCCCAGGACACTACTTTTATAGTCAGAATATTTTTATAGCCAGAATATGTGTTGTTGACTCTTGACAGCAAAGTTTCTATGAGAGAGATAGGATTGTATAATTTTGATTAAATGAGAAGCTTTAATCCGGATAAGTTTATATAGCATCCCCACATGCCATACTCGATCAAAGACCTTCTGGATGTCCAGAAGGCCTTATGTGTTCTTATCTTTGAGTCCGGTTTTTATGTGCTCAACTACCCTGAGCAACTGGTGCAATATGGATAGTTGGGGACAGAAGCCATGCTGTTTAGATATTAGTGTGTTATTTGTGTTAAGATGATCATTATATCTCGAAAATATTTTTGTCTGTGAGTTTGCTTCGGAAGTAAAGAGATGGGAGGATAGGAATCAGGGGAACTGGGAGGCTTCTCCCTGACTTAAGAATAGGAATAATTACATCTGTTTTCCATGAATTTGGAAAATGCCCTGTAATTAAGATATTGTGGATGTGTTAATAAGTTCGAAAATAACTGGTAGGGTGAAGTGTTTTACCATTTTATTGGTAATTCCCTTCCTGCCAGGAGCTTTTTTAATTTTAATATTCTTAATGCAAGTAATTAATTCAAATGGTTTAGGGGGTAGGAGAAGGGGATCATCTAAGTTATTTTCATTAAGAAAATAATTTTCAACAATCCTGTTAGTAGGATTATCAGTAAATTGTTAGTGATGTTATTGTCCTTGAATTGAGATTCCAGTGAGCATACAAGAAACTTTCCCTTGTCAGAATCTGAAAGTGCAATTCTGGCGGGGCCTTTTAAGGCTGAAACGGGACCTCTTTTCCTGAGCGCTTTGGACATATTCCACAGGGAGCTGTCCTCAACTCTGAATTTAGAGTGTCCTCCCAAATTTTATTTGTGAAGGATTTGAGTTTTCGATTTATTTTATTTTGTAAATTGTTGAGAGTTCTTTTATCTTGTGGAGAGCGAGTGGACTGCCACGTTTTTTTGGCCCTGTTTCTTTGGATGAATAATTTTCTAAGTTCCTCGCTAATGTAGTATTTGTATTGTATGTTGATAGGTTTGGAAGTAATGCTGTGAGCATTTATGATTTTATTAGTGAGGTCAGTGACCTGCTTCTCCATATCCTATCCTGTGTTTGCTGTGAAGTGTGTGAATGTACTGGTGCTATTTAGAGTACTTCGAAAACATTCCTAGTCAGTAGAAACATTTAGAGTAGGAAAATTAAATTGTGTAGTTGTATCAAAGTTTATAATAAAAGGGTTATGATTGGAGCTGCGCTCCAGTAGGGAAGTTATCTGACTGGACAAATGAATGTTGTGAGAAAGAGCGAAATCTATGATGGAGGCGGAGACATGGCCAAACATAGTAGCAGACTAAACTAGACTGGTGGGGAACACAAGTATATTCTATTTATACATATGGCCACCTGGTAGCAGAAATAAACAACATTTATGTAAATGAGTATTTGCAGATGAGAAACATGTTTCAATGATGATTTATGCAAATGAGCCGGCTCATATTTTCCCCAGATAGCAAGTATGAGAATAAAAGTTGGTAAATTTATTTTTAAAAAAATGGAAAATTTAATTTATAACCCATTTATCTTGCAGAAAAAAGTGTTAGAATTTATTTCTAACAAAATTAAAGGGTGCTGCTCACACCACGCATGTGTGGTGGTTCTGAAACTTTGCTACTTTACACAGCATCATATATTTAGCATTTTCTGCAAATTTCACTTCATTCAAATGATTCCTTCGTAGTGTTGCATTTTTTAAAAACAGCTTTTCAATTAGTTTGAAAATTTTCTATATTGTAGATATGACTCTATGGTTATAAATATTTTGTGTAATTCTTGTTTGGAATTTTTGATTGAACTTCATTGACTAATCACTTAATAGTTTATTTTAAACATTTAGAAAGCACAGTGATGGCAACAGTAAATAATGTAAAAAACAAACAAACAACCACATGTTAATTTATCAGAATATCTACGATGAGCAGTACCTTCTGGCAGCAAATAAAAAAAATGTTAATAGTTCTAGTATTACCAAATATAGCTGCATGTACCAATATATTAAACACAACCATGATAAAAGCAATTATTATTCACTAAATTGCATGACCCTACAGCACCAATTGCCGAATCCTAAAAACAAAGCATCAGTTAACTTATTACTGCCTTTGTATCTGCAGTACATTTAGATAAAACCATGAAGTATTTATATAATTATCTCCAGTTGCAGTAACCATATCAAATTGATCTTTAAGCATCTGTAAAATTTAAATATTAAGTGAAATTTTTAAAAACATTAGTAAACACGCAAGACACATTTCTTGGTTGGGTTGATATATTCCTGTCAATTCTAAATTTATTAATTTTATTTTCAGCTTAAAGTTCCAATTCCTGCTAATTTTAAAGTAAAAGCCAGAGATCTAGTTGTTGACTTTGAGAAAAAGGTATGTAAATTACTATTGTTTGAATAATGCAATATTAATCATAAAATAACCAAATTATCTTAAGAAATGTTTATATAGTTTTTTTAAAAAAAACTTATATGTATATTTATATTTTAACACATTATTAGCCAGAAATATCATATGCGTTTAATACACATATGTTGTTGACCTGGGACATCATACGGCTTCAAATTACTAGACGTAATTGATTGAGTGTTGTACAATTTGATTATGTTATTGTACATGCACTTAAGTTGCCTGAGATGTTTTCACTTACAGTTATATTTTTGGCACATATTCAGTTAGTATTTGCTGTCAAATTTAAAAAAATGTTCCATTTCAAATTTTTGAATAAAGGAGAATTTTTCAATTTCCCTGTGTATATATATATATACTCAAGAGCCAAAACATTATGACCACCTGTCAATAACGAATTGGCCCACCTTTGGCGCACAACACAGCTACAACCCGCCTTGGCATGGATGCCACAAGTCCGTGGTAGATGGCTAGAGACAGATTGTACCAGATGTTTAAGCAACGGTCACGCAAATCCGAGATATTGCGAATTGGGGGTCTTTGAACTCTGAGCTGCCATCCCATGACATCCCAAATGTGTTCTATCGGATTGAGATCCAGTGAGTTAGGCGGCCAGGACATTAACTAGAATTCAGCATCATGTTCCTGTAACCACTCCAACACAATTTTAGCCTTGTGACATTGTCCTGTTGGAACATTCCATTTCCAGCTGGAAAAACAGAGGCCATGTAAGGATGCAACTGGTCCACAATGATGTTCAGATACTTTGTAGCATTCATGGTCTGCTCTACCACTATCACGGGTCCCAGAGACGCCCAAGAGAACGTCCCCCAAAGCATAATACTGCTACCACAGACCTGTGTATGACCTACTGTACATTGAGGGAGCAACTGTTCGCCTGGAAGACGGCGTATCCTGACACAACAATTGGCGTGATGAGTGACAAACCGTGATTCATCTGACCAGGCAACTCTCTCCCACTGATCCATGGACCAGTCGCGATGTTCCCGGGCCCAATGCAGGCGCAGTTGGCGATGACACTTGGTCAGCAAAGGCCCAAGTGTGGGATGTTTGCTGCGTAGCCCCATATCCAACAGTGTCCGCTGAACAGTGTGCTCAGATACTATTCTACTAGGCCCTGCATTGTATTGGGCTGTCAGCTGAGCCACTGTCTGACTCTGGTTTTGCTTCATCATGCGAGACAGTCTCCAATGACCTTTTTTCTTTGATAGCGTGTGGACGTCCAACACCATGTTGTCTATTGCTAGTTTCACCGTCATTCATCAACTTTGTATAAGTACTAACAACTGTAGATCGTGAACAACCCACGAGTTGTGCAGTTTCGGAAATACTTGTTGCGAGCCTTTGAGCCATTACAATCAAAATCGCTTAGATCTGCAACCTTTTCCATCACACACAGAAGTAAGTGAAAAAATGATTCTTCAGACTCTCCAGCAGCAGTTAAATACCACTTCCACCTGATCATATGCCTTCCACATCATCCAGGCGAGTTTATTGCAAAATGTAGGGGTGGTCATAATGTTTTGGCTCTTGAGTGTGTATATATATTACTTTCCAACTAACATCTGTGATTGTGATTCATAAAATGGTATTTTTTCAGAATATAGCTCTTATTTGGGTGACATGAATATCAGATCAACAAGCTGACAGAAAATCTTAATAAATAATAGTTCAGTGAAATTGTAGATAATGCTCACAATGGTGGTGAATGCTCTTTTGCTTCCACAAAAGATTGGATAGCAAGCAACATACAAATATCCAAAGTGTTAGTGAAGGTGCACAATTTTCAGTAACAATTTTTCAACTAGCTTACTTCACAGGCAAATGTTATAAAAATTATGATAAGGCTGATATTATCAATAGCAATGCAAGATGTTTTTCGTTTTGATAATTTTAATGGACAGGCATTTAAGTCAAAATCACCAGTCATACACATCAATTTCATTAAAAATCACTTGGTCTATATGTTTGTAATGTAAGTATAAATTTTTTACTTGCGCATATATATATATAACAATTGAAAATGAAAATTTTAACTTTGTTGATAAGTATCCAGAAATTTCTCTATTTTTTACTGGTGTCATAATTAAGTATTAAAGCATTTGCTTTTAAATTATATGTCAGATTTCAGAGATTTTTTCATACTTTCATTGATCAAATGATTAATTAAAGTTAGAGGATCTTCTTAAAGCAATTTGTTGTATACCATATTTATTAGGAAGTAATATGAATTTTAAAAATTGAGGGGTATAAAGTTTTCTTATAACAGTGTTGATTTGAGTCATGTTTATATTTATGGAAATTCATGATGGAATGTTTTTGAATTTCATTTTAGCATTTAAAAGTAGGTTTGAAAGGCCATCCACCTATTATAGATGGAGAACTAGAACATGCTATAAAAAAAGAAGATAGTTGTTGGATAATGGATGATAACAAAACAATAGGAATTACTTTAGAAAAGGTAGATATTTTTAAGTGGATATTTTGCATTTCCTGTTTACCAAATTCTTTGGTCGTAAAAATACTGATATATGGATTAGCTTTAATTAAATTTGTATTTAGCATATTAAATATTTGATTTGTGTAAAGAAATTATTTTACTTGTGCATTAGTCACTCTATTCTTAAAATACCATGTAAATTGAAAAAGAACTTACATGGGCTTAATTTAGTTATGTTGGTGTTTAAGAATTAATTTACTATTTATCTTTATATTTTAAACTTTTTAACCTTTCCATAGCTTGCTGAAAAAGATAGTGTATTTTGAATTGAAATAGGTGGTATCTGATTCTTAATTCTTTCATAAATTGACAAACTCTTTTGTAACCACATTCATATCCTCTTGTACCTGATTTTTGAGCCTGATATTTGACTCGTATCATTAACACCTTTTTTGTATTTTTGAATGCAATATTTCTGTCACACAAAGTTCTACTCTTTTTTTTTTTTTTTTAAATTCCAGCTGTAGTTTTTCTAATTAAGTTCCCTCTCCAATAATTTGTACTGTTTCTTCATTTATAAAATGAGTTAATAATCTCTGCTACTTTTTGTGTATTGCATAAATATTCTGAAATTTTGATTTTGAAAGATTTTTTTTCAATATGCCAATGCCTTTAAAATTTTATGTTAGCAGCAAAAATGCTACGAAATTCATACATGTTTATTGCTGACCAGTTGTATGAAGTTTTAAAAAAATTCAGTTATGAAAGGCACAATAATGTAAATATTCCTGCTGCTGCCGATTTCTCCTAATTGTTATTAATGGTTTTCAAAAAAGTAGATTGTTAACATAGTTTAAAGTAGATCATGTAGGTTAATTTAAATGATTTATTTTTAAAAAAGAGAGTCCTTCCTTTTTTTGTTGTTGATTTAATTTGTTAAAAAAGTCTGGTTTTGCAAAAGTGAAATCATAAGTACAACTGCTAATTTGGAGAGAAGTGTATTTATAAATTTTGATTCATCTATAAAAATGCAATCTAGCAGAATGTGTACTATACTTTATACTGTCAATTTTTTTTGCATTCAATGCAATAACTCAATAAAAAATATTTAAAAAGACTGTGACATGTTGATAACATGTATAAATATTTTTTTTATGAAATTGAATAATTTTTTTCTGCTTTAAAGAGTTGATTTTCGTAGATGAAATTGTATGATAACATTAAAAGGCCACTGAAATGATTATGTCACAATATGCATATTAAATGTAAAATGAATTTAATTCTTATAAAGGCCATATTTGGAACTTTTTAGAAGTATTATATAACAGTAGTGTTGGTGTACATTATTGGTTCTTTCATTCAGTATTGCCTTAATTTTTTGAATAGGTTAATAAAATGGAATGGTGGAATAGACTTGTAACAACTGACCCTGAAATAAATACCCAAAAAGTGAATCCTGAGCCATCTAAGGTGAGTGTATTTATGATTTAAAAAAAAATCGTTACTGTGTTTATTAAATATTCTTAACTGCTTACATTGATTTAATCCATTTAGAAATAAAATATGCTAAAAATGAAACATGTTTGTAAAAACTTCCTGCAGTAAGTATAACCTTAGTGTTTTTAAGTACATAATTTAAAAAAAATAAAATATAAAATAAATTCAGTCTTTTTCATGGGTTTCATCATATAAATATAGATATATGTGTGTGTGGAAACTATGATTTCTCTTATTATAGCTTCTTTTTAAAAATTGTATTTTTCTTTTCATCAATTTTAAGTTTAATAACAAATTATACTTTTCTCTGCTATATATTTTGATGGTCATAAAATTGTATATATCAGATAAAAGAATAAGCTAGTGTGTCAAATTAAGCAACCATGTTTAATAAAAATTTTATAACCTTCTTACTTTTCTATCAAAATAGGTGTAAAAAATTGTGTATTTTTTGTTACACATTTCAATCTACATATATTTTTAAAATATACAAAACATTTTGTAAAAGAATTTTTTTTCAATGTAGAATTAGAGGTTGTCAGAAAATTGAAATTGAAGAATAATCATATAGAAGCAAAATATTGAAAATTAAGCTTGGTTTATATAATTGATTTATTTTATGAAATATAAAGATAAAATGTATTTACTAATGAAAGTAAGCAAAAGGCTTGCAAAGCGTTTGTTAGAAATGAAGCAAAGTCCTATCTTGCAATCTTTGCACCAAATTCATGTTTCTTTGTTAATTTTTTTAACACAAGCAGCACACTGTCTATGAAGCTCTTTCTTGAGGGGAACGCTTAGTAAATAATTTACAAACAGATCTCTTACATTTTGCAATGGGTTAACCTTTAAAGATACAAGCATTTCACAGTGATTGCTCCATGAATTATTAGAGAATTTTTATGTAATATTTTCCTTGTTTTCTGAGAGGGGTATAATATGACATTTCTTGGTTGCATAAATCAACCCCATTTTGTTATAACAGTCACAAACAACTGATTTCATTACAGTTTTGTTGGACTTGCATTATGAACTCTACTCATCAGAAAAGCATTTTTTTTTTTTTTTGTCTTGTCAATTTCAGAGCCATGACTTTTCCTCTTTGGCAAACAAGGACTTCCATCTTTAGAAATTTTCTCCTTTGCAAAATTCAGAGGAAAGTCTTTCTTTGTCTTACTTTCTGTACCATATGATTGTTTTTTTTAAAACTAAAATGCTTGCTTATTGTGGTGACATGTAGTAGTTGTCTGTTGGTACACAGCAATCTTTGCCAATGAGTCTGTTCATCAAGTGCAAAACAATTTTACTGGAAACTGAATAATTTGTAAATTTAGGGTTATACTCAGTTCCATTAACTGTGTATATCAGAAAGTCTGAAATATATCCAGTTTTTGCTGTGCGAAGCACAAAAAATATAAGACAGAATCTTGCCCCCCCCCCTCATCTATTTTAATCACCTTGATTTTTCTGTAGAAATTGCCTTATTGATATACTGTTCGCATATCTGTTGATGTCTTGTTCTATTATTTGTAACATAAGATTTCCCCCAAAAGTTCATAATTTAAAACAGTTACATCATTTCATTTGTGACAGTTGCTCTCGAATTGCCATAAAAAAAGAAATGAAGCAGGATCTGGTAGAATATATTGCATATCATCAATTTTGCACCAATGTCGAATATTTTGAATAGAAATGAATCTTCACATTCATCTCTTTTCGCAGAAGAATCCGAGAAATTCTCATCGGTTTTGCTATAACTATCCTCAATACACTTGAAGTTAGTCATAACTGCTATCAATATTGAAAATATTGTCAGGAATGTAAGTTATATTATTCATAAAAGGCTTCTTGCTTAGACATTTTTGAGTTTTGGAGAGAAAAAATGTGCAAATGCTGCAAAACATACTTGTATATTTTGCAATAATAAAGACAACAAGTGACATTTATTGATCCAGATCTGAATAAACAATTAAACATTGTAGAAAAGCTGAAATAAAACCATGAACAAGAAAAAGGCGAGTTGCACAATTAAATAGACAACAAAAATGCATTCCTGTAGAAATGCATATAGCACAAATTTTGCTATTTCTACATTGCCCTTGGATAGTGCAAGGGCACTGTAGAGAGGATTCAATTTATCATCTTCCTTTGTTTTTTTTTTTGAATATATTACATTGAAATTAATTCCTGAAATAATAAACAAATGTGTAGATTTCAAGAATTGATCATTGTGAAATGTGTTAGTGGATCTTCTCAGTCTGATAATTTAAAGATATTGAAGTTTATTGATGACTTTTAAAATTTATTATTTTGTCATTATTTCCAGTTGTCTGATTTGGATGGAGAAACCAGAGGCTTGGTAGAGAAGATGATGTATGATCAACGTCAAAAAGAAATGGGTTTGCCCACCTCAGATGAACAGAAGAAACAGAGTGTCCTTCAACAGTATGTTTTATATTACTTTATTTTTGTATCATTTACTGTAAAACTCCTGAATCACACTTGATATGTATTGAATCAGATATTTTTTGGGGGAAAAGCTTGCAGCATAAAAACATGTATATGTGGAACTGAATTAATGTTTGAAAATCATATATTTTTCTTTTTCATCTTGCTAGTCTTTTGAATTGAATTTTTTAAAATGGACAACTTAAGTTTTCTAAAAATATGTTGTTTTTAAGTCTTTAAATAAATCAAATTCTTTGCTTGAAAAACCTCTTGTTTTCAAAAGTCATTTTCTGTGATTATGCTATTAAAATTTAATTTTATTAATGTGAGGCAAATAATGAATAAAATTTATAGAATTTTAAGTTAATCTTAAAAAAAGAAAGTTAAATCTACATCTTTTTTTAGAAACCTTTATTAGCAGAAGTTTGTTATTCTGAGATTTAATAGAAACTGAATGGTAGCTGCTCAAATGATTTTTTTTTTTTTTACTATAGTTTCAGAAGTTTTCAATGTACAATAGTATTGCATACAAGGCAACTTTAACACATTGCCATAAAATTTACACTTTCAGAATTAAATTACGCTTTCAGCCTCGTTTCTTCCTTTTTAGCCATTTCATTAAAATTTCCGTCATCTGCCAATTTTGATTGTGCTGTATGCCCTTATTTTGTTTCCTTTTCACAACCAGAAAATAAAGACACGCAGAAACTGTAGTACTCATTTTGGATAATTTTTTTAAAAAAACATGAAGTTCATTGTTTTTGCATATTATTAACTCTTGGTTTCCTTGAGTGAATCATTTTTATTATTTTTTCCTATTTAGAAACTTTCTAGAATTCCACTAATTTTGTACTTTGCTCATGTTTATATATTTTGTGCTACATATGACCAAATGATTTGTTTCCTTCAATTGTATGTTTAGAACATTGTCTAACAAAGGCAAAATATGTTTTCAAATATATAAAGATTGTTAAGCAAGGGAAATCAATTGTATTTGTACTCGCCAACCATCAATTGCTGGTCATATTCTATTATCTTTAAGTTTTAAAGTTTACATAATAAGAGGAAGCCTTATATATCCTAATAATATAATAAATGCGAATGTTACGCTTTCATGCCAAAACTACTAAAACGATTTTAAAAATTATCTCACCAATAGAAAGCTACATTATCAGCGAGTAACATAGGGTATATTTTATTCCTGTATTCATATAGTAATTACAAGGGTGGAAGTACCCCCTCCCCTCCACCAAGTTGGCACGCAAACACTTATGTTATGTTTATTGAATGTCAAACTCGAACTTTGAGAAATATTGCCAAGTTGGCTAAAAAATTCTCTATTCCGACAATCTCAGAAATTTCAATACAAATTTTCTCCTTATTTTTAAAGAGAAATGACAAAAAGTCATAGCAAATTGCGTGATATTGGAAGTACTATGGTAATATTAAGTGACAGTTTCATAAAACTTTTTGATTTATCGAATATTTAATACTTTGAATTTATTTTTTTAAAAAAATAATTCCAATATAAGGTTATGTTTTGTACAAAACTGTTCACTTATACTGAACCTAGATATTTTATATGGAGATATTACAATGAAGAGATATACTAAATATTACAATGGAGGAAGACTTATAATGCCAATCACTGAATAAAATTTTGGAACTTTACGCAATACTTACACATCTTCAGTCTTTCTAATCCTCCAACCCTTTGGGATGAGTACAAAGAATGCATGGCAGAAGATATTTTGCTACGAGTTCAGCAAGAACATGCTAATATGACTTTAAATGAAATCTACATCAAAATGCCAAAAATATTTGAAAATAAGTTTTTGACAATGGTTGGGATGAAGCTACATGATTTTGGATTGATTAGTTCACGACGAGTCAACAGATATGACCGATAATGAAATTTCTCGAGAATTAGACTACGAATTTATAGCATTGCAACATCAAATAACAGAATTAATCCCTCAATTAACTCCAGAACAAAGTCACATTTTCCATTAAATGTTACATAAAATAGAATCCGGCATTGTGCACTCTTTTTTCTTGATGGGGCCCCTGGAGGAACTGAAAAAAACTTTTTTGCTAAACTTATTATTTGTCAGTCAGAAAAAACCAGAAGATAGCAGTTGCTATGGCTTCTTCCCTTCTAGCCACAACACAACTAAATGGCGGTCATACTGCACATTCTGTTTTAAAATTATCATTGAATCTTGCACATAGAAATTCACCCATCTGCAATTTCAGCAAAAATAGCTGTTGAAGCAGGATGCTTCGACAATGTAAACTTTTAGTGTGGGATGAAAGTAAGATGTCTCACAAGAAAGCTATAGAAGAGTTAAATCAGTCTCTTCAGGATTTACGAGATAGTACAGATGTTATGGGAGGAATGGTAGTTTTAATGTTTTGTGATTTCCGACAAACTCTCCCAGTAATCCAGAGGGGTACACCGGCAGATGAAATTAGAGCCTGTATAAAATCCTCAAGCTTATGGGCGAAAGTTGAAAATTTCAGTCTGAAAACGAATACGAGAGTGCATCTTCATAATGACATAAATTCAGGACATTATGCAGAGACGCTATTGAAAATAGGTGATGTGTGTTTGGATGCAGATTCTAAAGGTAATATTTTACTTTTCAGAGAATTTTATAATTGAGTAAAAATTGATGTAGATCTTACTGGGCTTGCAACAAAATTTAAATTGTAAACAGGGATTGTGTGCAAGATCAACCCTAAAAATGACATTGTCAATAAAATAAACACTGAAATTTTAAAAGACGTGCTGGGGGGGGGGAATGAAGGATTATTTATCAACAGATACAATCATGGATACAGAACATAGCTTCATCTCCCACGGAGTTCTTAAATTCGCTTGAAATTTCGGGTGTACCCTCACATAAATTTCAATTAGAACTAATTGTACCACTGATGTGCTTATGCAAAATCTCGATGCTCCTCAACTATGTAATGGAATGTGGCTTTGGATCACAAAATTGATGCAGAATACACTTGATGCCACTATTTTAACAGATGTCGGGAAAGGGGAAAATGTTATCATACACATAACTCGAATTCCAATTTTTTCCACTGACCTACCGTTTTAGTTCAAATAAGTTCAATTTCCAATCAAACTTAGCTTTGCTGTTACTATTAACAAAGCGCAAGGGCAAACATTGCATTTAGCAAAGGTGCATTGGAAAAGCCATGCATTTCTTATGGCCAATTATATATAGCCTTTACACATATGTCCAATGCCCTAAATTTTCACATATTTGCACCTGACAGAAGAAAATATAATATATTATACAGTAGCATCCTAGAATAATATTCTGTTACAAGCTCTTATAAAGAATTATTTATTAAACGTGAATACTTTCAACTTTTTAAAATATCAATAGTTTAAGTCATATTGAATTTTTTGTTAATTATAATAATAAAGTATGTTTTTGCTTTTTTAATCCAAGCTCAATTTCAGAATTTTTAAGTTTTAATGGTCCTAGTCAAGCAATAAAATATTATTTTCTTTAACTTTTTTAAGACTTTGACAATTATTTAAAGACATCAATGTGAACGAAGCCATGGATAAAAGCTTGTGTGTATATATATATTTACATTAAATTGTAATAAATCATGTACTCAATTTTTATCATTTGATCTTTGTCTTGACATTAACTTCTGAATGAATTAACTTTTTTATAAATATGATCTAAAAAGTGAGTGATGTTGTATCATCATTTTAAAGTAATTACTTTCTTATTTGTAGCTATATATATTCCTTTTCATTTATCTTAGTGTATGAGTTTTTATTTAGTAAATTTTTATCTAAATAATTTTCTTATCAAAATATACTTGTGCAATTTTTTTTACATTTTTTAAAATATTTGTATATCATACGATGTGTTGTTAATTTTATGATTCACTTACTATTTCAAATTTTCCTTAAAATGTGTTGATTGCATGTTTTGTATGTTATTTTATGCTTCTCTTTTTCAAAAGTTGGCATTCATGGTATGGTGTTTGAAAAGTTTTCTGCTTAATTTTTCATTATATTTCATGTATTAGATATTTGATTTTGCACACTTTATTCCAGATTCATGCAAAAACATCCTGAAATGGACTTCTCTAATTGCAAGTTCACTTGATCTCACTCTAAATTCCATTTTGTACATTGCCATTCCTGAAAGGACTTAAAAAAGAAAAAGTTCATTTAGTGCAGCAGGAATCTACGCTGTACATAGGAGCTGGATTCTTAGTTGCCAAAGTTGTGCACTTCTCAATTTTTTCTTTTTAAAAAATTCATCTCTTGACACGAAGCGTTACTCTTATTCTACACCTTTTTAAATATTAAAATTTTTTCTCTCGAGAGCCTGTTCCTATAGTATAAAAGTTTGGAAATATGTATGCTATTTTTATTTATGACTGTTGAATTGTTGATGTGTATTCTAATTATTAATGACAGTATTTTTGAAATTCAGTTTATTTTTGGTTTCATATTGAATTTTTTAAAAAAATTAACATGCCATGTTGAATGAATGAACCTTTATTATTTAAATAAATTACATTTGGGATTGCTATAATTTTGTCAATTTCTTATGTAAAAATTAATCAAAATTTTTCTGTTGACATTTATCAGGTCATAGGACTGAAAAAATTAAGGTATTAAATTAATCAAAACATGAAGAATGTTTAACTAAAGTATTTGATCATAAAAGTTAAATGTAACATTTTGATTTTCTTTCAGCATTTTTGCTTAAGATCAGTTGCTTGTGTACATGTTCTGAAAATTAAGCAAAAGGAAAACTTAGAAACTTGTATTTTGATGCTCCTTAAAGTACTGTTTAAAAATTTTTTGTGATTGGTATGTGTACAAATTTATATGTTACATAAAAGTGTGAAGGTTTGTAGTTTTTCTTCATTTATTTCACCTTGATATCTGTTCATATAATGTAATAATCAAAACTTATGTAGGAAATCAAGTGATATAATCACAGCTCGGGTGTCGTCTGCGTCACTTGACCATGGTTCAAAATGACGCGGTCCATCGCCAAAAGCCCTTGTGTAGTAGCTGAATAGTGCGATGCTAATATTCACTCGATTTTTTTAGCGATTTTAGGCGCTTTGAAAAGCATGGCATCACACATGTATTGTATCATGAGCTACGTACAAGAGATCAGCTACCAATGACTTCAAAACCGTAAAGATACGATAGAATGAAACAGGAAATCAACTATCATGTCAAGAAGGTGGCCGTATAGCCTCCAAATGCTACAGAAAACAAACAGTTCTTTGCAGAAAAAACCATTGCACACAAACAATATCCGGAAGCGTATAAATTTGTGGTTGACTGTCGCAAGTTGAACGCGATTACAAATTACCTGCGTTATATATATCCATTGCCGTTAGTGGTTTATTTACTAATGAGCATTCCAAAGAAGAAAAAATCAGGTAATGTCAGTCAGGACATTTGCAGTTGTTTGTATACCGGGTTGATGACCCCCAAACTACTTTTGTCACCAAAATGGGCAAGTGAGAAATCCACTACACAACTTTTTTTTTAATGTTGTGCTCCTTTGGACATCCTTTGTCTAAATGCTCTGAAATACTAATCATTTGCATTTCCCAACCTCTTCTTCCTTTCATGTGATTTTGACATTCGTCAGATCATTCCTTCTTGGTGTTGCAATTTGAGACAGCAGCGTATACCGAGAGAGGGAGAGAATATACGGACTGCACTATATTACTCTCTGATATCAATACCCATTCGACCAGTTTCTTGATTCCGCATAAGATTTTGGAAGTATTAAAGCAAAATTCTCATTTTTTTTTTACACTTTTTATTTACACATTGATATTACATTGTTGATAATGTTTTATTGCATAAACAAGATTTACAATAAATATTTACATCTTTCTATCGGAGCTGCCTGGTATATGGTAGATCTAGTATTTCTGAAGATCTCATGATGAGCGAGTGAATATGAGTCTGTCTCTTTTCTTCTATCTATATATATACTGGTTGACCTGAACACATGTTGCTTTGGCTTTGTTGTAATACGTTGATTTAATATTAAATTAAGCTATTTGGTGCAGTTAAATTAATCTTCGCTTATAATTTCAGTGAGTTGAAACTAAGCATAGAACAACATATTTTAATTTTTGTATTTTATTTATCATTTATTTGAGTATAGTCTAATACAAGGGTGTTTAACTCAAAGGCTAACTTGGGCCAGCACCAGCAAACAAAGGTTAACTTTAGGTGGGCCGCCAAAAAAAAATCAACATTTATAGAAATGAATATTTATTTCGAATAATACATTATAATAAACATTTATAAAAGAACAAGAAAAGTTTATTATGTACATCCTGACACTTGACAAATCTTCTCTGCTACTGTCTTTCCTATTTCGGGAGAATTTTTTTTTATTACATATTGAATGCCAATATATAGGCGGGGCCACGAGTTTAACACTCCTGGTGTAATGCATGAATTACTTACAAAGTTGTTAATTTTTGTTGTTAGTTCAACATTTGAAGACTTAATTTTATAAATCTGGTAAATATCGTTGATTTTCGGCACCTTTTAATATTTTTATCATTTTAATTTAACAAATTAATAAGTTTAACTTAATTAATCCCTAATCAATGCATACTATTTTGCTAACACATACCGGCAAAGTTATAGGAATTTCTAATCTCCGATTTCGGATTCTCGCTACCCGCTTCAAAATATTCTAGAAATTTACTTTTCGCACCTCCAATGCTATAGTCTATGTAAAAGATGGCAGTCAGGAACTATACGGCATAATGACAGGCATTTTTCGGTCAAATACGAGATTTGGGCTGCCCGTCTTGAAATGTCAGGAACCAAGTTTTCGCACCCAAAGGCTTTAAAGGTAAGCCTCTGCCAAGGTGTGCCTGAAATTTGATTATCAGGCAAAGATACAAAAATTTGGGGAATAGATTCGAAATTCGGATTCCACACCCCGAAATACGCTGGACGCTTTTTTTTTCCTCCTTCGGTCTGCAAAATCCGCTTCCGTCGACACACGCACATTGCAACTTTTCCTGGATTTAAGTTCGCATTTCCGACAATTGAAAGTGGCTGCAGTAGCCAAGTGGTCTAGGCATCGGATCATGGCTAGCGTGTCATGAGTTTGATCTCAGTAACACTAAAAACCCACCGTGTAGAGGAGCGATGCACACGCTTTAAATCTGTCGAGAGCTCAAACATCCTCCCGTTGGTGTGGTGTGGTAGTTATGAGAGGGGGTGCCAGCTCAGGTGTCGTCTTCGTCACTTGACCATGGTTCAAAATTACGCGGACCGTCGCCAAAAGCCCTCGTGTTGCTAAGACAGTGTGACATTAATATTCACTTACTCACTCACCCGACAATTGAAATATTGACGTCATTAATTGAGATAAAAAAGTATCCTATCACTCCAGTTGTTTCTTTTACTACTACTGTCTCAAAAAAAATTTTTTTTGAACAAGGGTACTGTGTAGCCTTAAAATTGCCATTTCTGTGTTAAATTATTTGCTATTGACAAAACTTATTGAAAATCAATGAAAGCTCTAAAGCAGTAAAGGCCAATGTATTGGTAACAAGTAATATAAAAAAAAATTTTTTTTTAGTCAATTCCCACTTAGGTTAACAAAGAAACATTTTATTTTAGTTACTTTTTATTAAATTGTTACAATTAATATAAATATTTATATACATATGACAGAATCACAATATTAAGTGGCAAAATAGAAAGCACGATTTTCCATTTTCCTTTGTATACATGGTGTTAGACTATTGTTTCGGTTTGTTTGTTACTGTTTATTCATTAATTAAATTTAATTCTAATAAAATAGTATGGTAAAAAAAGGAATCACATTCTCAGAAATTCGATCATCCCACGTGATATTCGAACCCACGACCTTTCGATTAGAAGTCCATTGCGTTACAGGGACAAAAGGTATTCCTTTCTATATATGCTGTTGGACTATTATTGTTGTTCGTTATTATTTATTCATTAATTAAATAGAATTAATATTTGAAAAAACTGTATTAACATCAAGTGTCATCCACTGCAAGTTTTAAAAAATGTATTTGAACTTGAATGGATGGATATAAAGTATTTTATTAAATTAGAAATTTGAACAAGATATATATAGGGAGAGAGTTAACTAATAGTTGGAATGGAAAAATACTTTCATCGGAAGACACTCCTTGAAGTGATTTTCGGCAAAGTTTACTTATTTGCTTTAATGAGACTAAGAGCATTTGTGATCGGACAAGCGACACACTTAAACCACTAACAGAAGTGATGAAAGCATATTCCGTATTTTATGATGTGCTTCAGAGCAGGGATGTCTTAAGACACTTTAAGGCCATGGGCCCAGATAAATTTTAATATTTTTTTAGGCCCTGGGCTTCTATGCAAAAGTAGGCCTACCTGAGATCTTTAAAAGTAGACAGTATATAGCATGCATTGTTAAATACTCATTTAAATGGTATTTTGAAACAAATAAATGCGCACGATTAACAATCTCAAAAACCTAGGCACAAACCGGCTCTACCGATGGCCGCATTTCAACAAAATGATTGTTTATTGTATTAGGCATAGGGCTAGACATGGACAACAGTCTCGCATAATAATACAGTCATAACACTTTTGCCAATTGACATGGATTCCCTGTTTTTCAGAGAATATGTACGGGAGTAATATTTAACCCAGTGTTTCTCAAACTGTGGGGCGTGATAACCCTACAAGGGGGCACGAGCATATTGACAAGTCGAAAACAGAAGATTATTTTTTTAAAAAAATTAATTTACTGAAAGTAAACAAAATACATTCTGACATAATAAAAAATAAAATACACATTTACACTGATATAATACACTTATAAATACATCAGTACTACGCAATATATTTTATAATTAATTCACCAATACTAAGTTAAGAACAAGTTTAATAATTACCAATGATCCCCATGGGCTTACCCATTTATAAAATTATACACCCAAATTAACACTTATCTGCCGATTAAAAGTAAAGATTTGCTCCCCAATGACACCGCTTAATACGTAGACGAGCGTATCGGGGGGGGGGATAGAAAAGGAATGAATAAGCAAATCATCTAAAAAAAGTAAATCCTTCCAAACACACACACTGTCAAGGTCATTTTATTGCATTCCAAAGCCTTCTAATAGTTTTATGGATAGCAATGCAAAGAAAAAAGATCGTACTTCGGAAAGACGTATATATACGTCCTGGGCAGAGGCGGATTAAGCGGCTGGCGGCCGCCAGGAGCACCAGCAGGGGCCCCAAGCTGATGGACTTCAGTTATAAATTAAACGTGCAACAAAAACTTTTGTACTGATATTGCAAACCCAATGATTACCCACAATTTGAATCGTATAACAATTAGTGTTGCCCTCATACATTATATGTAATTGCGGTTAAAATCCGGTGTTTTTTTTTGAAAAATGTTTTTTAGAATTTTGGTTTTTAATGTTTTTTCGGTTCCACGTTTTTAAAAATTTGATCCCAGATATTAATAACTATAAACAACTACCAGTGTTTAACTCTTTCGAAAGAATTTGGCATTTGAAGGTTCGTGGTTTATTGTTATCTGGATTTTTGTATTTATATTTTGAGAATGTGGGGAAAGAGATCGAATTAAACGACATGGAGGCCCCTAGGCAGTCGAGTTCTCGGGCACTGTAGCCTGTTTTTGGAGCACTAACAGAAAACAGAACACGCTTTTGTGGGCCTCTAAAAACATGGGGCCCATTATCGGCCGATCCTAGGGTGTCGGCCGCCTGCGTGCGAAGATCAAATGTGCCGCCCCTCTAGAGAATTTTTCAGATTTTGACCAACACTTATATTTAATATTTATATATTTAATTACTTATTATAATACTTACATATTTATTTACTTGTTATAGTACTTAAATAATTAATTACTTATTGCCATACTTATATATTTAATTACATATTAAAATACTTAATTACTCATTACAATACTTATTTACTTAACTATTAATTTAATACTTATGCATTGTGATTATACACTCATCTACCTGTATAAGCGTAAAAAGTAAAACATTAATATATAGAAATGCAAAGATAAAATTTGTAGTGCAAAACTTTATTATTATTTTTTGGTCAACTAATAGGTTAGGATAGCTACAAAATACTTTTAACAACATAATATACAAGCAAAAATATTACTTTTGAAATAAAAACGCATTTTTTATGAAAGCAAAGCAGTATTTATTCAGAAGATATAATCTAATAAAGTACAAAAGAATAAATTTCGTGAAACGAAAAGTACATAAATCACTTATTCTACAAAGGCTACTTAATAATAAACTATCAAATAAGTTTTGTGGCATTCTCAGAAGCAAATTTATCAAAATATTTTTGGTATGAAATCAATTTTTTCAAAGATTGATTCAATAGAGAATGAGTCCAAATCTGAAAAACTTTTTAGAGGCAGATTCCTAAAAACTCCTAGAGAAAATTCTAAACTATATACCTTATCTCAGTAGTGCTCACACATCAAATTACAAACCTTATTTGTTCTGTGTGACTAATATCTAATGTAGAATTATAGTGTAATATTTGGCTTTTAACACAATGCTTATTATCTCATTACGAGTAGATAAGGCTTAAATATTAATTATTTCATTTTGAAAATACTGCCCTAAGTAGTGTGGAATACGTGTTTTGTTATTTTTGCATTTACTGCCATTATTAAGGAGTTCTGAAATCACCGAATCATATTTGGCCATTATTCAACGGCCTTTAAAAATTACCATTATCTCAACTTCGTATTAGTTCCTCTGAATGACAAATTTTGACTGGCTAAAAATTGTACTTCAGCAATCATTCTTTCAATGATGACGCGCACCATCTCTTTTTCTCTGGATTGTATACATTTTGTTGTTCTGCGTCAATAGTACAGTTTTTTTAGCCTAGTCTTTAATTCGCACCACGATCTTATACAGTTTTCAAGTTTTAGAGTATTTTCATCATTATATTAATAATAATGAAAAAAAAACAACACATTTCTCAGTCCAATAAAATTCTGTCTTTTAGCTTCCTCAAAAAATGTCACTTCGGGATATTTTCGATAACATTTAAATATTAACACATGTGTGCAATCTTATTTTAAAATATATTTATAATAATTTTACTAAATTTATCTCTGTTAAGCTTAAAAAAGAAAGAAAACATGAAACAACTCACCTATTACTGACTTAACTCACAAAACTTTAAATATCCGAAAAGAATTTTTAAGAAATGCATTTTCAATCTTCGCGATCAGCAATAACACAATTACTAATAAGAATACAGTTATAATTACAAAATAATATTGTTAAATTTATCTTGTTGTATAAAAGAGAGAGAAAAATAACCCATCTATAAACACGTGCTATATTGACATAACATAATGATTCAGAAAAATTATTCATAATGGATGATTCAGAAAAAAAATAAAATTTTACAATAAACAAGACAAATTGAATTTTTTTTTTAATACTGGGAGCAGTGATGCACGTCTCGTTCTAGTAACGGAAGCCGTCGTATAAAAAACAATTTAGCTTCAATTAATATTATTTTGATTTAATCCAAAAATGAAATTGTACAAACCATGTACTTTTACCTACAGCTGTGGATACGTATGAACAAAATAATTTCATTAAAATTTAGCTAGTTTTCTTGTAACTGAGTAATCTTTTCAGGTAAAATTGTTATTCGCTCTTATGTGGATTTATTTATTACGTAAATGTATACACGTATATTAACAAAAGATATTTTTTAAAACTAAATATATTACTTTATGGTTCGCTTTTTCATGAAGGCAAATGCAATAAAATATTCCGTAATACTTTATATTAATAGGGTAAAAATATATTAGTACCTTCCAATAAGGAACCTTGCGTTTGATACAATATGTCCTAGAGCCAGAAATTTAAACCCACCAGACTAGACATTGGGTATTTTGTCCTTTAATGCTAAACAAATTAGTTTAATTAGAAATTAAAGTCGTATTAATATTTAAATAAATGATATACCAATAAATACCTTAGTCACAGGTTTTTTTAAATTTGAAGTTCATAAAAATGAAAATTCTTAATAGAAAAAGTTTAATCACAGCATAAATGTTTGAAATGAGTATTAAAATCTTGTACTTACAGAATTGTATTTCAAATATTCCGTTGTACGAATATTTTTGAAACCTAGTGCATTGTGTCAGCCAGCATTTTTATTTTTTATGCAAACCCATAGGTAAAACGCGCCACCAAGAGGTTACATATTCTGTTTTGTCTCTAAATCGAAGCGTAGAACAAACAAAGTTGTAATTTTTTATTTCTCTGTTAAATTACATTGATTTATTAAGACAATACTATATTTAATTTATTTAAGAAAAACATAAACGTCTTTGAAATCTTAAAAATTTTACAAAGAAAGAATAAAAGACTTTTTTTAGTATTACTTAAATAGAATGCTCCTCAATGAGAGGTAAATACATAAGGTCCATATTCAAAGAGACCGGTAGCAACATTAATTGTGCATTATTCAAAGGTGTACCTTACAGGAGGTACTTCTGTATTTGTATATTATTTTAAGCCTTAAAAAATAATAAATAATTCGAAATTAAAAACACAATTACCTGTTGCTATTTCAAACGAGCTAATTTTAAAAGATTAAGTTGTGCCAATTTCAACAGGCCAATTTCTTTGACAGGGAGTTTGTTGATGATAGAGATCAGAAGAGAGTTTGTTTCAACTTCAGGTAACTACTCAAGAGTGAAAAAAAAATAAAACATCTCCTGAGGTTCGCTATCTTCCAAAAATTTTTATTACCTCTGTCCCCCCCTTCGATTAGATGACACCGGACATGCTATGGGTGTCCGTTATGACCCCAGTCCGAGATGGGGAGAAAGTTACAGAAGATGGTATAAATATACCACATTTCATGATTTAACACATACTACGGCCTCGAACCTTCAAGGTTCAACAAAGAAGAAAATTGACATTTAAAGTACATAGTAGAAAATCAGAAACATTAAATAAAAAAAATACTATAATCTCAATACTAAACACAAATATATAACTAGAAATCTCAAAAAAGATAAATCATGCATTTTTAACTATGAATTCTGTCAGAAAGCCAGTCAAATATTTAACTATGCATAAAAATACGAGTTTTTTTCCCAAGAGATATTTATAAATTTGAAAGGTAAACAATAAGTCTTTTCAGCAGACATAATTTTTAATTGTATATAAAAGGAGAATCTAGAAGAACAGCAGTTTTCCGAACGCTGCTCTAAGCGAAATATTCTGTTTTGTGCACATTTGTCACCTTTAACGTAGTAATTAGGTTTTTCCATTTCCGGAAATACATCAAAATTTTAAAACAAGTTTTTTAAATAATATTAATAATTATTATATAAAATAGGGGAATACCGTTTTTTTCCCCTTCCATTTCCGATTTAGTATCGACTCAAACATTTTTAGATTTTTAAACGTTTGTATTTGTATTAAAAATGTATGCCATGTAATTATTAATAAAACTGAAAACGGTTTAAAATAATAAAAAGTGTATTAAATATATTTTCATCCATACTCCCTGCAAAATTAGTATAATTTTGTGAGGCAAACATAAATTTTAAAATCTACCTTTGATCTCCTATGAAATCTCCCAAACATTTTGATAAATAATTTTCAAATGTAGACATTAACAAAAGAAGTACTTTGAAGGAATAAATAATTATTCTAAAGAAAGAAATTATTAGAAATTCGAATACAAAAGAGTTTACTCAGTTTATAATAAATAATTATGTCACACTATCTTTATTTTGCAGATGCTGTTACTATCTTGATTCTTTTATTTTCAACTTTATGATATACACAGAGGAAAAATTTTTACTCAAATTAAAAGTTTTAATTTTTTTAATGAAATTGATCTCTTTCAGGACAAAAGGCAAAAATTGTTAACGACATAGGAGAAAAAAACATTACAATTAAAAATTTCGAGAAAAAAAAAGTCCCGTTTAAGATTAATGGTCCTTTATTGACTCACATGCGTTTAAATTTTAATCAGCCGAAGCTGAATCAATTATTTTTCTAAAGTAGACACTAAGACAGTGCTTCCTTGCGACCCAATTTTCAATCATAATTTTCAGCGCTCCCCCCACCCCCTTCACACAATAAAAATGATTGAGTGCAATAATAATTTCCTTTGACGTTAAAGCTACAATACGCGATTTTAATCATAAACTGTACAAATTATCAAGATAAATATTAAATTCTGTATAAGACAAGCCTATGTGAATCACTATAGTAATTTTTAAACTTGTTCTTAATTTAGAATTGTGAATGGTATCCGACTACCCTAAAATTGTGAATTCTGCTAAAAATTGACAAATCTTTTTATGATTTTATTTTCTAGGCCATCTTATTAGCTTTATAAAAATACCAAATTTATTGTTTTCTATTCACTAGAACAAACACTATAAGTGTTTTAGTAAGAGAAGATGCCATTACTTTGAGCAAGATGTCATACTTTAAAACGCGTTTTACTCGAAATGTGTGTGTTTTTATAATGCTCAAACGGGGCCACAGTGATTGTTCAAAAAGTTTTGAAAATAATTAAATGAAATTTTTTGTGTATGTTCTGTATAATAGTAGAAGTGTTTTAACATTCATATTTATTTAATCACCGTTTTATTACAAAATTTACAGTCCCTTATGTGAATATATCACTGTTTTTTTTAAGCAATTTCATTTAACAAATAAGATAAAGTGCTCTAGTTTTTGTAAAAATTAAAATGTCTCTTATCCTAAAGGTCACTTTAAAAATGAATAAGACAGCAACACATCAGAATTGAAACATTGAAAAAATTTTTATAAACTTTTGGTACAGAATGGGCCGCGTTTATGTTATTTTTTTTTTTTTTTTTTTGTCAATTTTTACCCATTTTAGTAATAATAATTTCTGCTTCTCTACTATATTTTTCATAAAATGGACAAAAAAATCTAAAAACAACAAAAAAATCCCCATATTTCCATTGTTTAAAAAAAAAGTTGTCGCAAGTCGTCGTATACCTTATTTATCATATACATTGTGTTATAATGATACATTTATAATATATTATATCAGTGTAAATGTGTATTTTATTTTTTATTATGTCCGAATGTATATTTTGTTTTTTTGCTCCCTTTCAGTAAATTTGTAATTTTTAAATCCTTTGTTTTTGACTTTTCGATATGCTCGCCCCCCCCCCTCGCAGGGTTATCACGCCCTACAGTTTCAGAAGCGCTATTCTAAGAGATAAATATTAATATATATAAATACTTGAAAATTTATATGCTGCTGAAATAAAGATTACGTACGTTAAAAATATTAATTATTGTATTTAAGAGATTTTATTTGCGTAACCGATTTCTTGTTTGTGGAAATGTTACATAAATATAAATAAATATTAATGTAGAGTCTCACTCGAGAGAAAGTTAAGAAAAATAATGAATAAAAAAAGTTGCGAGATTGCTTAAAAATAATATCCCTAAAATAGTTTGGTAGTTCATTCTCTTCTCGAAATTGCTAATTCAATTAAGACGATATGATACCCTAAAAATCATTAAACTGTCGAAGAATTTTTTTATTGGCTTATTTGATACCCCCAATCTTTATAAATATGCCTGCAAAATTTCAAAGCTTTACCTGCATTTTTCATTAAGTAATGGAGCAATGTTTGATGCTAAACAGCAACTACCACGCCTACATTTCAGATTATCTTCTAGAAAAGAGCCTGATAGAAAATGAATTAATTATTTTTCTAATGCGCATCAATGAGATTGACATTATATATGCAGTAATAAATCATTTTAAGAAAGAATTGTGCAATTCATGCAAAAATTCTAGTTTGTGAATTATTTACTGGAAGATCAAATGGATTTGGTTAAGATTTAAAAGTTGTGCGTGCTTTTTATGATATTATTATGAATGAAATTAAAACTTCAAAATGGATTCTCCCAAAGCACAAATACTAAATCTCATTATGATAACTCAGATAATTAAAAATCTAATTCGCAATAATAGTAAAACACTCACATTTGTATATATTTTTTTTCAGTGATATATATATCCCATGTATATGAAATTCAACACTTTTGTTATTAAAATAGTTTAAGATATTTATTTAAACAAATGCACATATACAGTTCTGAGATTTTGTTGTATTTTACCTATAAATGGCTATTTGATTTTGCTTTTATTCGTGTACAATATTTAACATGCGAAGGCTTTTAAAATCATGGAAATAAAAAATAAAGGCATAAACATCTTTTGTGCATGTGCATTAGTTCTGAGCATGGAATTTGCTCTGAAGTGTGTGCATTTATTTGTTTTTATAATTTTTCAGATAAAGTTTTATGAAATATTGATCTTTCATTCGTTTTTTTCTATATATTCATTATGGCAGTATACTGTTTAATTGTTCTACATTTGTGCACTTTTTTATAGTAAGTAGTTTTAAATAAGCCAATTAACATTTCATAAAAGTTTCAGACTATTCGATAAATATTATATCATGCTATTCATGGAATGAAAACTTCAAACTCATATTTGTCCATGTTGAATTTTGTACATATACTGTTATTCAAAACCCTAAGGCTTTTTTGATAATTGAAGTATGGGTTTGAAAATTTTTATACATGTTCTGAAATGTATGTTTTGTAAAACTGTGCATGGAATTACCTCTAGCATGCTTAGCACTTTTTCTAAAAAATTTCAAAATCAAAATTAATGTTTTTTTGAGAATTTTTGGAAGTTTAACTATAAAAAAATTAATAAAAAATCAACGAGCAGCAGCAGAAAAAACCCATGCACAGTTTTATGTAGTATATTATAAGGTACTTGGGAAAAAAATTTTGAAAGAAAAGAGACATATTTAAAAAAGCTTCAGGAATTTAAAAAATGTTTAAAAAAGCTAAAAAAAATTTGAATTTTACAAACATTTTGCAACAAATTAAATTTTTTTGTATGGAATTATTATTAAATATTAACCCCCTTTATAAAATACAATTAAAACCAAATATAAAATATTAAAAACAAAAAGAATTGTGAAGATGGTACCATATCGCCTTAAATAGCTCATAATAAAGACAAATATCCGAAAAAAAATTTTTTTGATTAAAAATATAGTTTTAAGTATTAGTACTTACGTGTTATCCACATTATTCAAGATTTCGGAACTTTGATCAGTTTGGTAGGCAACGAAATGTGATTCATATAAAAACTAAATACTTTTAGTTGAAGCGATGTTCGATAGACAGGAACTGATTTGGCCAAAAATTTTCAAGAATTTGCTCTTTCCCAGGACAAGCTGAAAAAAATTCTTGTGTGTGTCTTTTCTCTTATTACATACACTCTTACCCCACTGCTGGGGTAACGAAAATCCCACGGTTCAAGATGTTCAGGGTGAACGATCGCAAAATGCCACAGTAGGTTCAGCTAAAATTTATGGCCGAGGTTGAAATCTACAGTCGGTGGCGTAACGTACACCCCGCATCACGCGGAAGGTGGTAGTGTTCAAGGGGGCCCAAAGCCTGACAACCGCCAAGTACCTACCCTTTGTAAAATCCAACTCGGGAGCCCAAAACTTGACTTTGCAGGGGGGCTCAAATGTTCTCAGTTACGTACGCCATTATCCACATTCCAGTAAAAAATAACTACTCCATGGATTATTTAAGCCCCGTGCCTTTCCCGGGAATACAAAAAGTACGGAAATCTAACGATTTCCCGGGATCCTCTTCATGTCAGTGCAGTGAAAATCTTGTCGTGATAAGCATATCTACCTGTATCCCGAGATCGGGTGCCCATAAACTTGCAAAGTAAAAATTGCTACGTAATACAGTTTTTTTTAAAGAGATATAATCTTTACAAATTTTACTAGTAATGATCGACTTTTGAATTCAGTCTAAAACAAAATAATAATTTTCCGTTTCCAAAGTTTAAATAATATTGGTTTAGAAAATGATTTCATCCAAATTCTTTCGTAACAAGAAAATATATGTATATTTTTAACATTCGGTCTAAATGCCGCCCCGGACTTGAGTTCGGTTTGTCTGGCCATAGAGCCGCCCCTGTGGGCATAGTATATAAGAGTTGTAAATCCATAAGCAAAAATCACTTCTGTCCTCCACTTTGTTTTTCTAAATTGTAAGGTTATTATTGAATTGAAAACTTTTAATTTCCTCAAATGCATATTGAAATTTAAACATTATTAGATTAACCGTATTAGATATTTTCGTACAGAAACTTTTCGCAAAAATCCTTTTTGAGACACCTTTGTTAAGCATCGATCCACAGTGCGCTGCTAGTGCCAATATTAAGCAAAACAAACAAAAACCTTTTTTAATAAGGTATTGCCAGATGCACCACGAATTTTGCTATCAGATGAAGGATATTTGTGAAGAATAGACATTTATTGACCAACATTCTACTTTTTTTAAAACTATGCTGTGCAATCGGGAAATCGGGACTTGTTTTTTTAATAACTATTCAAAATTCAGAATATTTATTTTTGAAAAATTCCTAAAAAATTGTGCTTGATAGATAGAATCAAATACGGCCTGCGGCCGCCCATTGTTTTGGCCGCCCGCGTGCGGTGCACACCTGCTAGGATCGGCCCTGGGCCCATAGGCAATTGCCTACTCCGCCTCATAAGTAATTCGGCACTGGATCGAAGTATTTTGTAAATTTAGTATCAGTTTTTTTTCAGTCAGCATGACGAAAATAGCGAAATATTTAAGAGTTATTAAGATTTCTCTAAATTGATGAATGAATCAATTAGTGAAATAGATGAAAGTTATTTTTTGAAAAAACTGTAGATGATCTTTGGCTATTGAAATAATTGATCACACTGATTTTTGCATACTAACAAAAGATCTGAATGTTGCTGCATTTTTTACCATTGATCAACTTAAATTTGATTAAGTAAAAATTTCAGGTAATGTGTATCTTGTTCTTTAATTTTTTTTATTGTTTTGGTTTCATAGGATCATTTTTACATTATTTGCTTTCATATGTTTGATTTTTGAGAAAAACTCGTGTGTTTCTAGTTTGATAATATTTTCCTTTTAGTATTTCTACATTTTAAGTTTTTGTAATATAGAGAAAGGGAACAATGGACAGGGCCAGCCATGTGAGTGGTGTGGCGGATGCTATACGCAGGGGCCTCAGAATGATCCAAAACTAAAATGTACTCTTGCATATGAAAACTTGACAATATTTCTATCGTACGAAATGTGAATTTTATCATAAGCATTACTATTGTAGATCTCTGAAATTCAACAATCTACAAACTAATTTTTGAAACCATGCAGGCTTTAACGGTTCGCACTACCATAGATGAAGCATATAATAAGAATGGATTTCAAATTCTGAGAAACATTCCTGAACAACATTCCTTCTTATCAGGGGCGTAGCTACCTCCGTATCAATGATATGGGCTCCCCTAGCTACAGGGACCCCTGACGTGTGTCAGCAAAAAGTCGTAAAATATTATCAATGGTCATATTAAGAGTTCCTTTTTTACGTTTATAAAATAGTATGTCACTGGCTTAAAACGATATAAGTTTTCCGTGTGAATTCTGAATCTCAGGACCCGCAATAAGAAAAGTTTGAAAGCTGGTAAAATTACTCAAAATAACGAGAAGACAAGGAATGTTGTGAGCTCGGAATGTAGGAAAAACTTCTCTTCAAAGCGGATCGACAGAAAGATCGTTTGAAGTGAAATACAGATAACACTTAGGATGGGAAAAATACATTCAGAATGGTATTTGCTTGTAAATGACAATAGCCCAGTTGTAGCGATGCAATTAAATGTTTTATGCTGTACAGAAATTATTCAGTTTTTTCTTCTGTGTCAACCCATTGCTGGCGAATTTTAAATAAAATTCTGGAAAGCAGTAAACATGCAATATCTGTGAAAAAAGTTTCAAATACACGATGGTCAGCAAGAGCAGATGCCGTACGAGCTATAAGATTTGGTTATACACACATAAAAGAGGCCCTGGCTGAAATCCGTGATAAAAATGAGGAGAAAAAGATAATAATACTGGAAGCAACTTCCCTTTTGAAACAGATGGGCACGTATGAAACTTCCCTAGTGACCGTGATTTGGGATACCATATTCCAGAGAGTGAGTGCTACTAGCAAATCAATTCAATCAGTTGGGTGTGAGCTATTAAAATGATATAATCTACTGAAATTTTTGGAAAATTACAAAATACAAAATATACAAAATTTCAAGAATGAATTTGGAAAAGCAACTGCTTTATCAGGGCTCTCATTTGAAAAGGAAGTTGGACAAGCTTGCAGGCAGCAAAAGGTGAAACTAAAGAAGGTCATGAATTTGAAAATAGGGAAAATTTCTTGGTCAACTCCTTTTATGTCATATGCGATAGCAGAACTATCCCGAAGAGCTGGCATATATGAAACTGTTATAGAACACTTTTTGCATTTTTTGACGATAGGTTACCTGAAATTAAGGATAAATTAAAGGATATTTATAAAAAAAGGAATTAAAGGATATTTACAAAGACGATATTGAATCGTTTAATTTTGACGATTAATTGGATCAGTTTTTCCTATTTTTGAATGAAAACAAAAATACTATCGAACAAAGAAATTCATCGAGTTGCAAAAGAAACGGTCTCGACTTTCCCTAATGTAGGGATACTTTTAAAAACATTTTTAACTATACCGATATCAAAAGCATCAAGTGAGAGATCTTTTTCGGATTTTAAACGCGTTAAAAATTATTTAAAAAGTAGTATGGGATTAGACAAACTGAACAGCTTGGCCATATTATATATAGAACAAGATGTTTTGGACCAAATAATCGATGAATTTGCAGAAGAAAAATCAAGACGTAAAGTTATATAGCAAAATTTAAAGCTTTTAAGTAAGGTTTTTTTTTTAATTCTTTAAAATGAAGTTAAAAAATTTTTGAGCCATTGATTTTTTTTATTAGCTATACATTTTATTTTGAGAATTTAAGGTTAGCAAATTTTTTTACTATTTAGGTTTTTCGACTTTTCAGCCCACGGGGACCCAAACCTTTTACCGCCAGGGGCCTCCAACTAGCTTAATCCGCCTCTGGTCCTGGGCAATTAAAACACTAGCTGAGCGAGATGTTTATATGCCAGAGACACTTAAAATCGAACTGTAGGTTTAGCTTCAAAGTATGGTATTTCTGAATTCAATACATTTTTATCTATGGAGGGGGGCGCGATGAAAATTATGGTTGAATATAGGGTCGCAAATATTGAAAGTTTGAGAAGCACTGATTTTACCACATTAAAATTATCTATATCATGATGTTATTAAGACAGAGTTGAGAACGAAATCCTTGAACGAAAACACTATTCACTTCTATATCTATTTACCTGGCAAGATGTGTGAACAATTTCTTCAATAATATTACCAATATCAACAGGTTTTTGAGATTTTTTTCTTTTCTTTCTCAAACGAAAGATGAATTAAAATGAGATTTGAAAATCGCGTAACTCCGGGTTCGTGTAAGTCAAGGTATTACTGCATTGAAATGGGACTTTAATATGCCAGAATAAAAATTAATTTTAAATTATTAGTGGATATAATATGAAATTCTAGAACAGGGGTGGCGAACATTTATGGATGAACGTGCCAATTTTTTCTAAAGAAGTGTTTAATGAGATATAGACGTGTCGTCAAATAATTTTGACTTGTGATTATTGGGAAAATAATAAGACTAAACATTAAGAACACAAAACTCTTTATTTATTACGAAAAAATACCTTTAGCACTGTATAGTTGTAAATGTTTCAGTTATACGTGTAATTCAAATTAAAGTAACATCAGTGTGAGTTCCGTTGTTGCAGATTGGATAACAAATATTTTACATTAGGATTGTGATGCGGCGCTGACTAATTTTACTTTAAACTAACATCTTTACAACTGCCCAGGTTCGCTTATTTAACTTGATCCGCATCATGATAGTGGCTAGTACTAATTAAATATTTGGAGACGCAACTAAAGACATTACACGGATTAAATTTAAATAAAGTTTGTTTATTACAATTTAAAACACATTACGAAAGTAAGATTAACAATATTAAAATTGAAGAATGAAAACTATACTACAAGTAAAAGAGTTTCACTTATCTGAAACGGAGGCGAGGTGATGGGAGGCTGGCATGGTCCCGGACGGTACACGAAGTTTCCTAAAATTTGGGGATGAAAATTTCATTATTGTCAGTGAAAAATCTGCCGAAAATTGTCTCGGTGCCTGTTTTTAAGTGGGGTTAAATTACCCCTTTCTGCAACCGCGTGCCCCCCCGGTCTCGCCTCGTCATTGGACAGAGACCAAGCGCAAAGTTACAAAAGTTAAGGTTTCTCCCCAAATTTATGAGTCCATTCAACTTGCATGACCGTTGAAAACTCAGTGACAACCCGCGCTGGACCCCCGGCTCAGGAATCCGACAACATCCTGTAAACAAGGGGAATACACAAATTACAGGAGTGATGGGAGGCTGGGAAGCTTGGAAGCTAATCGGTTTTGAAGATGGCCCCCAATACACATGTAATTTGTGTAAAGATGTTAGTTTAAAGTAAAATTAGTCAGCGCCGCATCATTTGGTGCCGTACACCAGGATTCGAGGAAAAAAATTATTCGAAAAAAAAAGAGAAAAAAAAATGAATTTTGTCCCGAATGACCAGAATTCGAGAAATTTTTTTTCCTCTTTCGTTCACGCGTAAATATTTTTCGATGAATTTGGGCGATCGCTAATATTTTATGTTTTCTGTTCGAATGTATAGTAAATTTAAGATTGTTGTAATGTTGAATACACATTGGCGTTAACTTTAAAGCAAATATTTTTTTTCTTCGCAAACTTTTTTTTCCTTCTCAGTAGATGAAAGGTTAAGATATTTTTTTTTCTCTATCCCATATTGTTCTCATGTATTTGGTCACTGTTATATTGAATAAGGATGGATTCTCCTCTTTTGTAAGAATGTCAAAATAATTTTTTTTTAACTTCATTCTGTCGATAAATTTTAATCTTACTTGAAACTCTTCGACTTTACATAGAATTCGCATAATGCCTCGTTCACGTCAAACTGACCCTGTTCCCTCGCACACTACTTCCAATCGGTTTAATTTAATTGAGTTCATTCCACAATTTGCGGGCAGTAAGGGTACGAGCATAAGGAAATTTCTGAATAAAATTAATGAAGTCGCGAAGCTGGGTAATTGGGCAGATTCCGAGAAAATTGCAATTTTGAAACTTAAACTTACGGGTGTAGCAGAGGAATTTTTTTTGCCGACCCGTGCAATAACAATATTTGTGATTTTGAGCAATTATCTCAAATTCTTCTTAAGAGATTTGAATGCACAGTTCCATTGTCCACGAAACTCCAACTGTTCTCCGTTTGTCAACAGGGAATTTCAGAGACTGTGCAGGAATTCGTATCCAGAATTAAAAAATTGGGAAATCAGGTTTTTGAATCAAATGATGTTGTGGCGTCATCGGCAGTGAGACAGGCGAACGATCAACTTTTGCAATCTCGATTCATTAGTGGGTTGAAGAACGATATACGAAGATTCGTATTGGCAAGGGACCCCATGACATTTGACCAGTCCATTTCGGCCGCATTGTTAGAAGAGCAGCACCAGAAACTTAATGAGATAGCGACAAACGATCGGGCGGGATCGTCGGAAAATCATAACAGGGAATCAGCGATTATTTCAGCTCTTACAGAACGCATACAAGACCTCAATATAAGAGGGGGTAAGCTACAACAAGCCAAGGGCTCCGTAAATGCGTATCACTCCGATTCATCGAGAAATTTCCCTAGCAGAAACCCCGTTTCATTTCGATGTTATTATTGTCAACAGATAGGTCATAAGCAAAACGAATGCAGGAAACGGATGAGAGTTGAAAGCCGCACTTTGGTCTTCAGGAAATTAGCGGGGTCGAAACGGTTCTTCGCAAAGGGGAAGATACAATGTCATGCCGACTAGGGGAATGATTTACGAATCACCGTCCCCAGGAAATTCTAGGCGGGTCTTCACACATATAATTGTTACAGTCAAAGGAACGCAGGGAATTTAAACTTTCGAGGAGAGGGACGTCGTTAGAAGACAAGCAATTGGGCGCTCTCTCTCCAATTTACAATGTTAATTTACCGATTGTCGAGGCAAGCTCTAGGGGCCATACAGTGGGTAAAAAAAGTATTTCCACACCTAGATTTTTATTTGCAATTCATAAAAAGAAGCATTAGGAAATAAAAAAATTGGTATTGCCAAATCAGAATAAGTTTAATCATCCAAAACAAACAGAAAAATTACAATAATATAAATAACAATGCTTTTTTGTAACAAAATTAAAGTATCTCGTGTCAAAAAAGTATTTGCACACCTGCATGAATACAAAAGAAATAAAATATATAAGCAAATTTCAAATAACTAATATTTAGTATGCATTCCTTTAGCATCTATTACTGCTTGTAATCTTGCTGGCATTGATTTAATTAAATTTTCTGTAACAGTAGGGTCAGTATTCGACCACTCTTCAATAAGGGCCTGTTTAAGGGCAGATTTGCTTGAAATCTTCCTTTTTCTTATTTTCAAATCCACAGAATTCCAAAATTTTTCCAAAGGATTTAAGTCTGGTGATTGTGATGGAGTGGCAAGTTTTCTGGGTACATGATAAAGCAACCACATACGTGTTATACCGGCAGTGTGCTTCAGATCATCGCCTTGCTGAAAATAGTACAAATTACTGATACCCAATTTTATTGCACTTTGTGGCAAGTTATCTCGCAACACATCAATATAGGTTCGAGCTGTCATATTCCCATCAATGAAACACAAATTACTAACTCCTTTGCTAGCCATGCAGCCCCAAATCATAACAGAACCTCCTCCATGTTTAACTGTGGGTAACACATTTTTGGTTTGAAAAGCAGTACAAGGTTTTCTCCAAACTAATTTCTTGCCATCTGATTTAAAGATATTTAACTTACTCTCGTCGGAGAATATGACATTTTTCCAGAAATCAATTGGCTTATTGATATATTCCTTAGCGAATTCAAGTCTCTTCAGTCTATTTCGTTCAGTTAGGAGAAGTTTTTTCCTTGGAGATATCCCATAAATTTGTGCATCATGCAGGACATTTCAAACACTTTGGGTACAGATTTAATCTCCAGATGTTGAAGTGACATCATTGGCTAATGTAATTGCACTAACAAATGGATTTTTCGATGTTTCCTTTATGATTTTTCGCTTAATTCGCAGTGAAAGTTTCTTTGGGCGTCCAGAGCGCAAGTTATTTGATGTAGATCCTCTTTCTTTTTTGACGTTTTATAACATACCGAACAGTAGAGAAGCAAACATTTACTTTTTTACCTGTT
>BMAO01034917.1:0-25578 GCA_019973975.1 Trichonephila clavata
ATATATGCCAGATAATCTGATTATAGGTTTCCGCCCCCCCCGCCAAAATTGGTGATTCATTTTTCTTTTAATATATGTGGTATTTAATAGATTAAAACCTGTTTTTCGAATTCCAATAAATATGCCACCTGATTCTTAAAATATATATTGAGAAAATGTTTGGATATGATTAATATTTTAATCTGTTATAGTAAATAATACATACCCCACCTAACAAGTTTTAATTGAATTTTAATTAGGTTAATATCCATGTCGTGTAGAGTATTTGGACTTAATATTCAAATTATAAACAGGAATTAAGACTTGTCTGTAATAGGGGCCATGGGTTGTCGGTGTTTTCCGAGATGTCACCAATACAAAATTTTTCGATATTATTTAAATCTACAATGGTTTAAAGGCCTAATTCTTCTGCTTTTAACACCACGATACTAAAATTAGTCCGTCTTGGCAAAATTAAACAAAGTGTAAATCTTCTGTAAACAGACCCAGAATCATCGATCCTAAGTATTAATTCCTCATTTGATAAAAAGAAAAGAAAACTGTATTGCATCTTTTTTCAATAATTGACAAATTCTACTTTTATTCATAAAAGATAAACGGTACAATAATCTAACTATAAAGTAACAGAATGAAAATTGCATTAAAGTTAAAGATATTTGAAAATAGTGCTTCCTATTTGTAATAATAGCAAACGATACAAGCCAGAATTGGGCGTTTTTTTTAACGTATATTAATGATTCTATAACCTATAAGTATTATGGATTCTTTACAAAGTTCTGTATGACACGTAATAAATTCTTTCAATAATAATATATAAATATTTCCTCTTTTTATAATATCTTACTTCTTAATCAAAAGTTTCTCAATAAGTCATTCGTATATCACTTACGATTATGATAGCCCCTTTCAATAACTTTTCAACTAATTAATATGATTAATAAAAATAAAGAACATGAAAACAATTTTATCTGAATTATTTTATGTATTCAGTGAAAAGTAAAACATTTAAAAATATTAACAAACAGCAACAATAATTTTGAATTCTGTTTTTTATCGTCTAAGACTGGATTACGTTTCCCAAATTAATCCGGTTAGGGTATGAAAGATATATTAAACTTTTTCGTTGGGATTTACAAACCAGAGTTTGCATAATTTATTCACAGTTGGTGCATCACATATTTATTTGGTTTGGAATTTATAGCTCCCAGATGAGTTTGAGAATCCCTTGTGTTCCGTGTGGCAAGCCGGGCGGAAAGCCAACGTGATTTATAGTAATTTTTCCAGAGAGGGAACGGAGAAAGGTATAAATTGTTATCCTGACGAATGTGGAGTAGACGTTTCAAATTGTGGTTTTAAAGATACGTTTTGCTTGTGGGTGTTTTTCTTTGTCAAGCATAGGTGATTATTCTTTTGTTTAGGAAGTGTGCTCCAAAAGAGAGGTAATTAAAATTGAACTTATTTCTCAGTAGATTGTAATTCGTTTGCTTTTGAAGAAAATTCTTCTACATATCTGATATTATTTAATTTTTAAGATGTTGTTCAGATTATCAAGTATCAAGACTTTACAAATCAGTTTTTATTGTAAATTTAGAGCACCGTAGGCTATTGTATCAATTAAATTAATCTTGATATGAATAAGGTTAAACTTAGCATTAAGAAGATATTTTTAAATTTTAGCAATGCAGTATTACGGACTGGGAAAATAGAGACTCCCCTAGAAAGTCAGAAAATCAGCCTTGAAGCAAGAAGCATTTCATTAGGATATCTCCATAAACACAAATGCGCGAACAAAACATTTAAAATTAAAAAAAAAGATAAATAACAAACAAAGAAAATTGCAGAAAAGTGTCATAAGATATTTTTGCCTCATAAAATAGATTCAAAAATTAAGGCAAAAAAAAAAAAATTCAAATATACTAAAAAAATATTTTTTTTTGCATTTTTTGTAGAGCATATCATTGGGAAGCTTTATCTATGAACAAATTAAATTTAAGATATTTGAAGTTTTTTTAACTTAGGTTTTGGTTTCGGTTTCATTAAATGGAATTTTTCCAGTCTCAACTTAAATGAATTAAAAATATTTTTGAGCTAAATCAACTCGTTCAGTGTGAAATAGTAATCAATTTCATCTTTCTTTACTAAAATAAATCCTGTTGGATTCTGTTTTGATTTCTTTGAGCTCTCATAGTTACTTAAGTAAGATTGATTTCAATTCCAATTTATGTTTTAAAAATTAGTTTATATAACTTGGAAGAGCTTTATCATTAATTTTTCCCGTTGACAAAATGCCATGGATAAAACGTTCTCAGGGTTGCCATGAAAAACAATATTTCGAAGAGATGGAATACTATTGAAAATGATGTATCTAAGAATAAGCCCTCCGTTGATGCAAGTATTCTACTAATCAAGTACCAAATACAAGCATTCTGAGTTCAAACATTAGAGATAAAACTGAATATTTTCATGTGTACTAAACTACATTATAGTAAATTAATTGTAGTACTATATTTTATGTATTTTAGTCGAGTAACAAAAAAATCAAACTTGCTAAAATTGTCCCTATTTAAAACTGGAAGGAATTAAATGTTATGGACAAACCTGGCGATTTTTAGCTTAAATTAGTATCATTAATATTTCGTACATAAATGCTTTGTGTTTCAAAACTTTTCTGAAAATATTCGGTTAGGATTAAGCTGAATAAACTGTCGACGTGACAAATGTTATCAATATTATGTGAAAATATATTTTGAATTAAAAATATTATTTTCAGTCCATATAATTAAAATAGTGTTTTAATGTAGAACTTGCATTGGAAAATAACATAATAAAAATTAGAGCTTTAAAGGCATTATAAGTTTTTGTTTTATGATTTAACAAATTTTAAATGCGTTTTTCTCAATGTTTTAATTTTGAAGATATAGTAGGTGTTTTCTAATTAATCCCTAAGGCTTTTTTCCTGTTCAAGATATTCTTGAAATTCCTTTTATATATTTCCAAACGCATATTCTATAAAAATTAGTATGGATTTATGACTGAGATTTATAGTTATTTTTTTAAAATCTAAAAAATTAATATTTTATAAATTTTCGTGTTTTTTCCAAGTTTAGCTAGAAAAGCAATCAATTAAAGTCTACAAGGGGAGAGATTTTGAAATCCAATTTAACTTTGTTTGCAATAATCTAAGAATCATAAATCACTTAAAATTATAAAATAATGGCTGGTCAAACTGACAGTACTTTCAGAATAAACTTAATAATGTTATCTGAATATAAGAAATTAATTATTTTTGCTGTTTCTGTCTCCAAAAATTTTTTTTTGAAAAAAGGTACTGAGTAGTCTTAAATGTTCTTTCAGCTTTCTATATGAAATGAGCACAATAAATAAATTAGATTTAACTGTCACCAGTCTACTTAACTGAATTTACTAATATTTATGGCATAATTTTACCTTTTCTGAGATGCAAAGAATATAATTATTTTAAAACAGTGCTGGTCTCCTGTACCTTCCATTAACACTATGTGGTCCTCAATCCAAAACAATTGTCCATCTCTGCACTATGAAAATTAAAAATAAACAGATAAGCTTAAGAAACAAATTCACGCACTTTTATTAGTCACTTCATTATATATTTCTAATTTATACATGATCGATAAGTCTGATACATCATGTATGGGCAGATGATGGTTATAGTTTTTGAATTACTGTGATGAAATTACATTGTTGATACTTTTAATGCCCCTTCCAACCACAAATAGAAGGTTAACTGATTCCAATTAACTTTGCATCAAAGCTACTCGAATTCATACTTTTATGCTTCGTAATTTTGAGTTCCAGTGTATTAGGAAATTCAAAGCTTTAGATCATAGGTTCCCAAACTTTTTTTAACTGAAGCCCCCTTTTCTAGTAAATATTTCGATACAGCCCCTTCTCATTCTAGAGAAATAAAAGTATATATAAACTTGGTGAAAACAAGGGTAAAATTTTAAAAAAATATTCTATTACTAATAGAATATATTTTTTAATTATTTTTTTAAAGCCCCAATTTTTCTACTTGTGAATCTGAAATAGCTATTGCCATAAATATATTTAATTGTTTAATATTATATATTTTAGTCATAGATAGAATATTGTTGAAATTGAAACGCTTCTGTGTGAATTTCTTCTTCATTTAAAAGAGTTGAATAAAAGTTTTAGCTTACCTGTTATAAAGACATCCAGGGGTTTTGACGATACGAAGTAATTCATAATAAACGTTTGCTTTCAAAATAATATAAATTGACAGTATAAGCCTTTAAAGAATCACATGTTAATTCCTGGTTAACATATTTAATTATGTTTTTTGGATAATATGCGCAATGAAATGCAGTGAACGAAATATATTTCCTACTGCTCACAGACAAAGACAACACGTGAACTATAGAAATTAAAATGCACTATATCATTCAATTTAATGTAGACTTAAATGTAATGTAAGTTTTTCACACTCATCCACTTCCCTAACTACTGAAATATGTGAGTTTTCGTACTTGTGATACAGAAATTATTTAAATACATACACAATCAACATAAGCAAACAATATTAAAGTTTACTTTTGTTAGTACATAATCAGCGTGTTTTTTTCGACTTTTGGGGCTGATCTGCCCAAGCCCCTCCGTGCCATCTCAACGCCCCCTAATTTTCTTTGGATCTTTTACTCTCCCCCTGAAAGCCTCAAACGCCCACAACGTGGGAGTTATCGCCCACGTTGAGAACCTATGGAACCTATGCTTTAGAAGAAACATTTTTAATTTCATCAACTCATATAACATTTTTGTTAGTTCTATCCAGCATGTAACAGTTACATTATTCCACACAGTGAAATGTATTGAAAAAAAAACCCCTTTAAGAGATCATTCAAAACAAACGTCGCCAAGCTCTTAAGAAAAACTTTTGAACTTCAACATTATTTCTGAACTAATGTGAGACCTTTTCCCTACAAAGACGAAAGGCTGAGAGC
Source organism: Trichonephila clavata (assembly GCA_019973975.1). Classification (NCBI taxonomy): domain Eukaryota; kingdom Metazoa; phylum Arthropoda; class Arachnida; order Araneae; family Nephilidae; genus Trichonephila; species Trichonephila clavata. The sequence continues at coordinate 4,998 of BMAO01034917.1, forward strand.
GCCAGAGTTGCAATCAATTAATAAAGTTAGGGCAAGTTAGTCAAGTAGGAAAATTATGATCATCTCAAGTTGAAAATATTTTAATATCTTTTCGCTTGTGGAATTAATGATGTGACGTAAGTCGAACCAATACTGATCGACTATTTTGATACGCTTCGTGAAGTGGAAATCAGCTCATGAAGAGCTATTTTACTTCTCTCTTCTATGTTCGGTACTTATCACTTTAATGGGAAACAGTCCTTAAAGTTTCATATATTCTTAGAAGCAATTACCCATCCTCATTTTTACTGTATCTTGCCCTAGCTTAAATTAATGATTTAACTCATAATATAAAATTATGGTGCTATTGGATTATTCAAACATTTGCATATTCATATTCTAATATGCAATAAATGTGCAGCAGAACTTTTTCTTTATTTAGAGGAAAATCCTACGTGCCCTTAAATTTAATATTATGAAAAAGGCAAAGTGACACTAATAAAAGGAATTATCATTAATAATTTAATAATTCTCATATTCTCATTATTAATTCTCTTTAACAAAAGTGACTAGAGCCTGTATTGTAGTCCTTATTAGGAGAGACCTAAGCAAGGTTTAATTTAGATTTAATTAGTAGAATTTTTTTCTTCTCATGCCTATGATAATTTGCATAGTTTAAATCTAAATTGATTTAAGCTTATCTGTAACTGATTTATTTATTTTATGTTTAATGTAGTGTTTTGCCAGAGGTGATGGAATAAGAAAACTTAATATCAAATTATATATATATATATATATATATATATACAGGGTGTTTCATAAATGATGGGAGTAACTTTAAGGGGTGATAGTACACATCAAGACGAGTAATAGTAAATAGGAAACCAAGTGTCCCAAACGTCTTCCGAAGGAGAAAGGCGCCATCAAAGTTTAGGGTCCTAAATTTCAAATGATGATAAAAAACGGAAAAATGGATCGATTCATTTGCGGTTTTCACTAAAATCATTCTTTAAATTAGTATTTTCTTTAAAAAAAGTTTTAAAGACAAAGTTTAAAAAATGCCGTTAGAGGGCGCTCTAGACTTTGGAGTACCGAACAACTACCTTTTACCAGTATTTTTTTTATTTTGTTAAATGTTTACAAAAGCTTAGATTTTAACTTGAATTTTGAGCGCAAAATTGAAACCATCGGGAGCGGTTAAGTGGCGCAAATGTAACCGCGTTCAGGGGGGGGGGGGAATTGAAATGCTCGTATGTAATGATCAAAATAAAAAAACGATAAAGCAAACTTTAAGAGGCGATAGTACAACATAAAAACAATCAACTTTGATTAGAAAATGCATGATTTGAATTCAAACGCAAACGTGTTAGAGCATCTTCAAATTTTATCCATGCAAGCGTTATAGCTGCAAGTTTCTGGAAGAAGAACATGAAATTGTGATATGGGGAAGAAGAAGAACGCATATGCAAATTGTTATTAAGATAAAAGCCACTGACCCGAGTGTGCAAGTGTAAATCACGGTACAAACGTAACGAAAGATGTTGCCCTTCACTAATCAATAAAAGGCTGATATGCACTTCATCTACGGAACTGCAAATGGGAATAGTGCAGAGGCGCGACGATTGTACGGAAAAAAGTTTCCCAACAGGCGGTTGCCCAATGATAAAACATTTGTGCGCTTGCACAGACAGTTGTGTGAGACAGGATCCTTTTTTGGTGCACGTTCAAATGCAGGCCATGCGAAGTCTAACAGAACGGTAGTGTGGAAGAAAAAATTCTGGATATGGTGGCTGATCATCCAAATACAAGCACGCGAGCAGTGGCTAGTCAAATTGAAGTATCACCCTCCACGACATGGCGAGTACTAAAGGATGAAAGTATGCATCCTTTTCATGTCCAACGAGTCCAGGAACTGACTCAAAGGGATTTTCCTCGTCGAATGGATTTTGCTCGCTGGTATCTGCAGAAGAACACCCTAAATCCCGATTTTGGTGCAACTGTGCTTTTTACAGATGAATGTAAATTTACACGTGACGGTACATTTAACACCCACAATTCCCACCAATGGGCAGATGTAAATCCACATGCGTCTTCTACACATGCATATCAGCGACGATTTTCCATAAATGTTTGGGCAGGAATAATTGGTAACCATCTACTTGGACCTTATCTTCTGCCAGAACGCCTGGATGGAAAAAAAATATCTTACCTTTCTGCAACAGGTGCTGCCGGAAATGATGACAGATGTTCCCCCTCGTATCCGGCGAGTAATGTGGTTCCAGCAGGATGGAGCACCAGCTCATTTTGCGCCAGAGGTGCGAAATTATCTAAACGCAACCTTTCCAAATCAATGGATTGGGCGAGGTGGTCCTGTCCCTTGGCCAGCGCGATCGCCCGATCTTTCATGCCTGGATTTCTTTTGTGGAGACACCTGAAGAGTCTTATTTATGAGACTCCTATCGAATCTGCAGAAGAACTCGTCGCCAGACTTTCGGCAGCTGCAGGAGAGGTGCGCGATACTCCTGGCGTGTTTCAGAGGGTTCGTGAATCCCTTTCTTCGCCGTTGCACCGCATGCATCGCCTCTAATGGTCAGTGTTTCGAACAGCTATTGTAATCATTTCTAATAAAACTTTTTTTATAACGTAAATGTTCTTGTTTCCTTTTTTGTCTCTTAAAACGAAATCTGTTTCAGCGCCCTCTATCACCTTCGGGTTAAAATTACGAGTATGATTTCTTTGATGAATGTTGCTTGTTTTGGTGTTGTACTATCGCCTCTTAAAGATGTTTATTGATCATTACATACGAGCATTTCAACCCCCCCCCCCTGAACGCGGTTACATTTGCGCCACTTAACCGCTCCCGATGGTTTCAATTTTGCTCTCAAAAATTCAAGTTAAAATCTAAGCTTATGTAAACATTTAACAAAATAAAAAAAAATACTGGTAAAAGGTAATTGTTCGGTACTCCAAAGTCTAGAGCGCCATCTAACGGCATTTTTTAACTTTGTCTTTAAAACTTTTTTTTAAAGAAAATACTAATTTAAAGAATGATTTTAGTGAAAGCCGCAAATGAATCGATCCATTTTTCCCTTTTTTATCATCATTTGAAATTTAGGACCCTAAACTTTGATGGCGCCTTTCTCTTCGGAAGACGTTTGGGACACTTGGTTTCCTATTTACTATTACTCGTCTTGATGTGTACTATCACCCCTTAAAGTTACTCCCATCATTTATGAAACATCCTGCATATATAATTTCAATGGATTTTATATTACTTTTATGTTAATTAATAGGCATTGAATTAATATTCCTTTGCTTGAATACATCTTTCAAAAACACACTTTTCTAAGTAAGAACAGTTTTATAAGGTTTAATTATTAGTGTAAGCATGAAATTGAAGAATATAGTACTTAAGGTAGTACTGGTATGGAAGGTTTTATACGAAACTTGAAAGCTTAATTCCTAGCATTGAAATTTTGACACTGATCGCACTTGCATTGAGCAATAGATAATAAATAAATAAACAATATCTACAATATATTTCTTCATTTGAAGGAATAGAAAATGCTAATGCCTGTAAAATTTTATTTAAATATATAAGAAAAATATTGATTGAAGCTTGATAGTCTTGAACACGACTGTTCCGGGGATGAGGACATTTTCCCTGTAAACTCATGTCAAGGAGGTGTTGATACTTTCGATATCTTTTGTGTGTTTCACTTACAACTGGTTCTTCTTTCTTGAAAGTCTGCCGATCCCCGGTCTAGAATCACATTCACTTTACTTTATAAATTCTCTGAATTTATAAAAAAATAATAAAAATAAATGCAATAAAATATTCTTCATTCAAATGATACTACAGAAAAAAATAGATTTCAGAAACAGAAAGATTAACGCAATAAATATTTGTTATAAGTGTAAACGATAGAAAAGCTGGTTTATATGAATTTTTTTGCCTTAATTTTTTTAGAATTATTTTTTATTGAAAATTTCATTTATGTTTTAAACAACTTAATGTGATTTACTTTGAATAATTCATCATATCCTGAATATAATACTGTTAATGTATTGTATCATGCAAAGTTTTAAAAATTAATATTTATCGTAACCAAATTATTCAGTGAATATTTGGTTATTGAAATATATATATTTTTTAGAAATATATTTCTCTGGAATACCCTACCCATATCGTAGAACATTTGAATTTTACTTCGGATCACAATTTTTTTTTCCATTTTTAATAATTTTTTATTTTATGTACACAATATTTTACTTTTTCATAGCTATAGAGTATTATTGAGAAAAAAAAATCAACTGATGTACAACAGTTCTTCGAACATTGTACAATCTTAATACCTTAAATATAAGCCATTATATTAAACAAAAATTAAAAAGATAATTACAAAAATTGTTGATGTAATTTATGTACTTTATGGAACAGCCGTAATGAATATTAACTTTCATGAAAAGAAAGATAATTCATGCCAATCATTATATCTGTATAATATTATATACATATTTTTTTTTTAAAAAAAGAGTTGAATTCAAAATTTTTTTTAAAAAAATGATACAATCTTTTGTAAGGTATGAATATGATGTAACTTTTCAAACATACCAAGATAAAAAAATATTCCTACATAAGTACTATTGTACAAATTTTCATTAAATTTGAAAACATTTTATGCATAAACCTACAAACATTGTCAAACAATTTAACAAAATTACAAGAAATTGTAAAATTAAAATTTAGATATTCTTCTAACAATCATATTGAAAGGGATTTTAATGCTCTAAGCAATAAGAAAAAAAAATTATTATTGTTATTTTTTTTGAAATATTCAAAGTAAAATCAGGTTGTTTGGTAATTATCAAACATTTCTACGTAAACATTAATTTAAAGACAGAAAATTTGCAAGTTCATAGAAGAGTAAATGAGTATCTGTAACAATATACATTTTGTACAAATAAATTAGTATAAGTATTTGTATTGAGTTATGAAAAAATGCAGTTCTTCAGTATCATAGATTAGAACAGAGGTTCTCAAACTTGTAATGTTTTTTGATTTTGGATAGACCCTCGCTTAATTAATATTGAATTTTTGCAATTTCATGAACTTCAAATGTGTTTATGACAGCTGGTATATTGTGGTAGCTCGTGGCTACTTTAAAAACACATTTACTTTCCTATTGTACTGAAGTGTTATGTGCGAAAACTTTAAAAAATACAAGTTAATTTTAAACATTTATTAGATTCCAGCAAAAATTTATTACTTGTTATAGAGAATAAGAGAGCAAAGTCAAATGCTTTTATGAAGTTCTAGTGACACTAATTTTCAATGTTTATCATCAATTTAGTTAGGTTTGACCTTAAATCGTCTCGGTTAGTAATGCCATTCTATTTTTTTTTCTTTATTTGTATATTAGCAATAATGATGAAATACATTTGTATTCGGAAAATCAATTAAAAACATTCTCACGGATCCTATAATACGGGATAAATAACAGATATGTCTTTTTAAATGTGCTTGCTACTTTAAACATCGAAATAGAAATTGTAATTTAAAAACCCAAATCCCTAACTAAATAAACAGGCTTTAGTAATACTACTAGTTCGTGGTTGTAAGTTTTTTTAACTTTACAAAACATTTAGGGTTTCAAATGGTTTCTTGCTCCCAGGCTCTTTAATAGAGAAAGAAGGTCGTCATACTAGATTATTTTTAATGTTTTCTAAAGCAAACTGGCAGCATACTATATATTTGAGTTAAGATATCTCCAGATTGAAAATATTTTTTCAGGTATTAGATGGCAGGGCTATTAGAAAAAAAAGAAAAAAAGTGTTGAGGAAAAAGAAGGAATATAATATAAAATTGGAAAATTTTATAAGTTGTTTTTTCTGATATTTACTTCATATAAAAATACTTTTTAAATGATAATTTTTTGATGAATGAAATTTTTACGATGATTTGTTTACGAAAAATAGGATATCTCTCAGACAATCTAATAAAATTCAATGAAGTTTGTAATGTTATTAGCCCTTTAGAGTTAAACAAACCACATGTTTAAGGATAGTTACACTTAATCACATTTTACAGCCATTTTTAGCTTAGAACATAAAGTAATTTTTACAACAAAGTTTTAATGTCAATTTGAATGCTTGTAAAATAACTATTTCTTGAAATAATTAGTAAATTAAACAATCAATTTAGGATTGTGTGGACTGAGTAAGGTGGTCCGAACGAAGGTTTAAAATAAGGTAAAATATTTGTGGCCCATTTCCATTGTTATAATAGTTAAAATAAATTAGTTATTATTTTTACGCGTTAAAATTTTTAGGGTAAAGTATTATAGATAGGAACACAAAGTATAATTAAAGACAAGTATCACACGGTGGAAATCAGGTCGATCGCAGGTGCGACTTCCTATTCAAGTTTAAATAGCAACATAATCTCACAGCTACGTGCAATAACTTGTCTAAATTATGACAGTATGAAAAAGTCTTGCATCTCGTCAAATGTTTAGCTCTGCTTTGGACAAGATCCCGAGATGGGAAAAGAGAATGCTTAAATTTTTCCTTAGTTTTAATCAAAAAATAGTGTTTTTCTGTATCTGATACGTAAGTAGTTTTGAATGCAATTGATATCTTCTAATTCATTTTATTTTTTATTTATTAACGCAACTTATACCTTTGTTAAAATTAATATTCATAAAAAAATCTTATGTATATGACTTTTTCACATTTTCAATTATCATTTTCAGAAGATCAAAATTAAATTTGAAATTTATAGAATTGTGTATTGAAAAAAAAACTATTTCACTTGGGGTTCCATGGTCAAATCTTTGGTATAAAATGGGTCCATGGGCTCAATAAGATTGGGAATCCCTGCTCTAGGTCAACCTCGAGTTACAACGCCCAACACCTGAAGGAAACCATTTTCTGGTACTAACACCTGATGGTTCTTTCGTTTAATGTTTAATACATTATAAACTATATAAACAGTGTTAAATATTTGTGAAATGTTTGGTTTGATAAATGGCGTTTCTAATTTATTACAGTATAGAATAAACAGTTCATAATAAAATACTTGTGTTATTTGCTGCATATTTATAAAGTTTTGCATAATTTTATTTTGAATTGTAAATAGGAGAATAATTTGAAAAATCCATTTTCAAGATTTTAAACTCTTGCTTTGATAAAATCAGAAGAGTTTAAAAATATTTAGGTGTATTTTTTGGATCCACGTGAAGATTTTCTTTCTAAAAATATTAGAGATAGTGACATTTCTCAATAATCTAAAAATTATTTTTCTGTCTAGTGTTTTATATGGCAAGTTCTTCATAAAATATTTAACATAATCATACTATATATAAAAGTCTAATGAAATTCAATTTGTTAAAGAAACATATTAATTATAAATAATTGATAGCTTTTTAATAATAGAATTAGGTTAAACAATTGAGAGATATAATTGTTTCCACATAACTGTGCAACAATAGATCAATGCTTCTGTAAATATATTTGGAAAAAAAATAGTCTGTTGTAGATCAATAATGGCTCAAAAATAAGCAACAAAGGCATAATTATATCTATTTTAATATCCTTTATTAATTTATTCATTGTGAGTTTGTGTCTTGCGAATTGAAGTCTTAAAAAGTCTGAGAGAGAAATTTCGGAAAATATTAAGAATGACCTTTCCAATCACTTTTGAGTGTTTGGCTATTTTGATGCTGCCTTGCCTTTCCATGATGGAACAGTACTTTACTGGCAATTGCTTTTATACTTTCTCAATTGTTCTCAATATAATGCTAAGAGAACTGCATATAAAGACAGCTGATGCCAACTTGAAGAAAAACAAAGAATCTGGAATAATTTGCAATTGCAATCTGCAGCAGTTTGAAATAATATGTTACGAGTCAATCGACATTCTTCAGGCACCCGACTCGTCAACAATCCATTTGCCTACGCTTATACCAACAATCCTTTCTGTAGGAAGGAGAGAGAGATTTTCCACCCTTGGATCCGAAGGAAACATTTCCCTAAAACATTTATCTAATCTGCATGGATTAAAGACCATAGAGATCAAAATGAAAATAGTCAAGCCTTTCCGAAAATCACGCAAGACAATAAAATTTATCAGAAGCTGCAACGAAAACCTTTGCAAGAGACACAAAACAGAGCTTCCAGTGTCATTGCAATAGCGAAAGTTTGAAACTGACACTGGTGTACTAGCAATATATTAGCTTCTGAAAAGAGAACATGCTAAATCAATAATCTTTTCGAATGTGAATGTGGAAGAAATCCTGCTTAGGTCTTCCTTGCTTCTTGATGTAATATATTTAAAGTTATATAACGCAACAGAACAAAAAACATTTTCTTAATCTGGCTAAAGAATCAAAATCAAGAAGTAATGACACAGATAGGGTACAAATCATCTTTCTTCAGCACCATTCCAACAATTCGAAATAAAAGAGTTGAATGGCGTCTTTTGCAATAAGATTCACATCACCACTGGTACTTAAAATGAATTCTTCATAATAACATCGAACAAAAAGCCATCACATCAGATTAAATAATTTAACAAAACAATACCAGACATAATTTTTTGCTACCAATATTTTAAAAATATTCGATTCACAGACAAAGGAAAATTTTCAATCATTCATGCTGCAAAATAGACAGGGTCAAATCATCCTTCATAATTTTACACACGTGTATTTTTGTACATAGTTTTATGTGTTTTTTGTTCTTGTTTTTAATTATCACTGCGGCCTTTAATTCTTTGATTGTAAGAAATATATAGATATATGCACTATTCATTTTTGACATTTACGTCTTCCAAAGGTAAAATCGACATAACGCCATGGAAAAGGTGTAAGAGGATCAAAGTGACTCATTTTAAAAACTTTGTTCCTTATATGATGGCAAATGCCTCAAAGAAGGTTTTCCAATTTGTGTGACTCTATAAGCCTCAAAAAAGGCTTTCCCAATAATGTGACTATATACGCCTCAAAGTAGGCTTTTCCCATTTATGTGACTAATGCGCCTAAAAAATGGCCTTACCAATTGTAGTGACAATGATGCCATAAAGAGGATCTAAACGGTGTGAGTGTGAACTGCTGTTGACGGCTCTTTTGACCATGAATAATGGACATTGTGAGGAAACGAATGAGACAAAAATTATGAGATAGTTGATGATATGGAGGGTTGAGAAATCTCACAAAGAAAATGACGGAGGAGGTGAGTGACTTGCATGTTGAGAAGCTCCTAATGAAGCGTTTCTTCTTCAGGAAAATCTATTCAAATAGTTTGTCGGGTATTTTAAATCAATAGTGTATACCAACATAATAGTTAAAAAATTGCAATAGCGCCCTTTTTATATTTACAAAAATAAAACGTTTAGGCTTTCAGTTTCATGTGTCTTTCTTTTTGAATACTTGTATGATTTCTTAGAATTGTAAGTTCAAACAGTATTACACAGATGCATCAATTTTCTCTTGCACTAGTATGTATACGTTCACTACATGCGACAAGTTTTTTTTTTTTAAATGGAGATATAGGGTTATTTTTTGTTTGTTTTTGAGATTTGTTTAGTAAATTTTTAGAAAAAATATGCTAAAATTAAGAAGAGAAAAACAAATTATTATTACTAAAACGGGAAAAAATTGGTAAAAATGTTTACAAAGAATCGCATAAACGCGGCCCATTCTGTACCATAAGTTTATGAACAAATTTTATATTTTTCAATTCTAATGTGTTGTTATGTTAATTATTTTTAAAAGACCTCCACAGGATAACAGATGTTTTAGTTTTTACAAAAATTAGAGCACTTAATCTTCGTTATTAAATGAAATTGCATTAAAAAAAACAGTGCTTATATTCACATAAGGATCAGTAAATTTTGTAATAAAACAGTGTTTGATAAATCTGAAAGCTAAAACACTTCTATTATTCAGAACATGCCTAAAAAATTCCATTTAATTATTTTCAAAACTTTTTTAGCAATCACAGGCCCTTTTGAGCATTTAAAAAACACATTTCGAGTAAAACGCGTTTTAAAAAGTAAAGCCTCTGATTTTACTAAAACACTTGTAGTTTTGGCTCTAGTGAACGGAAAATAATAAACTTGTTTTTTTATAAAGCTAATAAGATGACCTATAAAAAAATCATAAAAAATTGTCAATTTCTGGCACAATTCAGAATTTTAAGGGAGTCGAATACCTTAAAGCAGTTAAATTTTTAGTACTATATACATAGGATTATAATAAATTGTAATGCTCCCATGTTGTGAAAGATTAAGTAATGCAGCCTTTGATGGTTACAGGAACAAGATATTTTTAATGTTCATGAAGTTCCACAACACAAGAAGACACACACACAAACAAAATACATAGTGTAGGAATGAGACATAAAAGGAGGGAAAGGCTTTCCTGACTCCACGTGTATCCAACGCTCGGGGACCGTCCGGCGGACCAAGATCTCAAGAAAAACGTTCTCTTTTCCCCAAGAACAAGTAGCGCCACCTGGCTGTCGTTATTTGTCAAGGGAAGGCAGAGTTTAAATGTAACTGTTACAAAATCGAATAAAAAATCAAGGACATTTGAGGGGTTTGCGGACCCAGAGACTCTCAACTCTTGTGTGCCACTGTATCGAATACATTTTTATTTATGCTGTTTTTGTTAACATTGAAAATTTGGCTAAAATTTTATAAAAATAATATTTTTTCTAAACTAAGGAGTGGTGCATATTATTTACTTAAGGTACACCTTCGAAGAAAATTTTTTTAAAAACTGTAACATTTGCTATTAAAATATTTTTTACTCATGAAACATAACATAAAACTATGAAAAAATACATTTAATATTTTACTTATAACACAAAAAAAAAATTTAGGGAGAAAAACATAGTGAAAATTTTAATTAAATGCATTGTTAGAATAATGCACATAACTCAAATGAAAACAAAAATATCACTTTTCTGTAAATTTGATGTTGATCATCATAACATTTTTTAGGGCTGGTACCATTTTCCTAATGAGAATCAAATTATTACAATTTTTATCAAGGTTCGAGTAAAAGAACATTGAAAAATCACTAAAAAATTATTACGAGACATGATATACATCTTAGTTACTAAAAATATATCAACTCTATAAACATGAAAATAGTAGGGGTTCTTTAAATCTATAAAATAAATGTACTTGTAAAATTTAAACTAATTTGGTTCATAACTGTTTCTGATATTTACGTTGTCAGATGCCAATACGTTAAAAAAATACATTTTGAAATAAAGCAGAAATAAACTTTAAACTGCAATTTTTAATATTAAACACAATTAGATATACTTAAATGCCCCTGATTTATAAATAACACCCTCTTTACTCTCTAAAACATTGATTTTTTTCCCCTGGTTGCTTTTAAAATTTTTCTACTTTGCTTTACATTTGGTGTTGAATGACGTTCTGCATCGTTAATTCTTTTTTACGTCAAGATGTTTGTATGATTTTAAAGTAAAATAACCAGGAGTTATATTAAGTTTTTTAAAAATGTCAACACATCCCTTGTACCCATCATTAAATTGTATAACAGCATCCAATGCACCAGATTTTAAAGTTTTCAACGAAAACTTCTTTCGGTACTCTCTGCCATACAATGCCATTAAAACACTCATTTAAGTTTTGCGTTTTGCCATGCAGATATTTAGTTAGTAGTTCTTTGGTACATAATTCTAAATATGTAGGCTTAATCATGTTTAAAACTTCATTAGATAAGCCTTTACATTTTTCTTTTGGTTTTTTGGCCACAAGATAGTGCTCGCTGGTAGTAGCACCAACTATCTTTTCCGATGGGACACTGTCCATGCATGGGTTTCTTGGCACTTGATGAATAATGAAATAGGGCCGCAATAACATTTTGTTGAAGACCGGAGAGGTTTCCAACATTGCTACTAACAGCAATTCCATAATAGTTTTGCAATCGGTAAATAAAAGAGTCAGTGAGTTTGCCTTTACCAGACAGATTTTTATTTTTCGACTTTAGTTTGCGCAATCTCGCACCTACTCTCTTTTGAACATGACCGATGCATTCATATTTTGTTACACTATCTTTACCATAAGTATCTTTGACACTGATAAAGCCCTTGGAATTGTCACCATAATATTGTGCATATTTAAGGCCTCGCTTCACAATAGAACGCTGGAAGATTCTAGTTGCACCAACAGTTTCCATTTTCAACGCAGATCCTTGAAAATTGCTATGGCATACATGATCTGCTGCAAAAGTTTCCGATTCAATGCTTTTAGGCATTTTAGAAATCTTTCTGCAGATGGGGCAATATGACGACATTATTTCAATGTCCACTACTTTACCAGTGTCAACTGACAAAGCTGCGACACACCCATTCATGGAAGTGTAACCCCTACGCTGCCATGTTCCGTCCACTGAAACACCACATTCAACTATTTTATTTTTAGAAGGATGTAGCACTAACAGTTCAGAAGCTGCTTTTTGCATTGATATTTCACTAACTTCTGAAATCACAGACATGAGTTTGTTCTCATGATAAGTGTACGCAGTTTTACTGAACCTGGGTAAATTTAACGTACCAGATAATTTAAACCCAGCAGAAAAGCCTTTACCAATTTGTCTCATACCATAAACAAATCTTGTATTTACTTCAGGACAGTTTAAAGTTTTCTTTGAACTAGAAAACCCCCTGAGTAAAAGTTACAATGTTTACACCTTATAACAAAATTTGAACACAAACCATACCTTGAATCCTCAGAAAGCAATAAGCCTTCTTCGAAACATCTTGGGCAACAAAGTTGTAAAAAAACATTTAAGAGGACATCAATATCTATGATTCTATTTCCTGTAAGTGTTTTATGCTCATACTCTGCCAATTCCTCATCAAAAACAGCAGGCATTTTGATCTTTGAAGAACTGGCGTTGGTGGATGTTGAGCTACAATTTGTGGAATCTTTATTAGTAGATCCATTACCACGAAATTGTCGTTTTCTCTTTGAATTAATTCTGCGTTTTAAGTTTCCCATTTTAAATGAAAAAAATTAAAATTTTCAGCAATAAAAAAGGATTTAACAGAAACTTAGAAAGTGCTGCGCAATCGTAAGCAAATGTAAACAAACAATAACACACTCTCTTTTCCTGCCAGATTCTGGATAAAAATATTAGTAAAAACCTGTTGCCAATTATATTTCTGAAGATTCTGAAAACTCAAATTCATATTTTAAAGTGTATAAATTTTCTACTATTGCATATTTAAGCAATACTTTATAAAATAAAAATGTAAACAAACATTTTTTTCAACTTCCGGTTTCAAAAAGTAGCTACCGAGTAAAATTCAAATCCCCATAACTTAAGTTCTAAATTAGATAGAAACAAAATTTAAGCACCATTTTAAAGAAAAAAGTACAAATTTTAAAACAAAAGCAAAATTTAAAAATCGAAAATTTCGGCGAATATGACGTTTTGAAGGTGTACGGATACCTTAATAATTATGTCTCTTTAAACCTATTTATGTTCTTTAAGACAACAAAATTCTTCGGAAAATCTATTTTTGAAAAATTGGCCTTTGAACCTACTCGGTTGCCTTAAGCGTGTGTCAGTTTTTTAAGTAGTTTTTTTCTAATCTAAAGCGTACTGTTTAACAGTATTTAAATTATTTGTGAGTGAACAGTTTTGTGAAAAAAAATTATAATCTAATGAATGCAGCATTTGGATTAAGTGGGTATGAACTGTTTTGCTAGTGTATTTTTACAAGCAGTCGCAAAGTAAAATCGTAAATTATAGCACTAAAAAGAAATTAGATTTTACTATTTTTCTGGTTTAAATTTTATGACTATAATTGCAGGTATACAGTACATTTCTAGAACAAAATGAGTCTTAATAAAAAATTCCGGTGGAGCAGAGTTCCGTAAAAGAGCAGCTGAAAATTAGGAAAAAAACAACACAAAAAAGTTTCTAAGATAACAAGTTTTTTTGTTTCAAATCGTGAATCCACTGAAACTGAAACCTTAGATTCCCAAGCTTGTTCATCTGGTGGAAGGGAAAACAGAAACGAAAATAATAATCATGGACAACCATCTGCATAGCTCAAATTTAAATCAAGACATAGAAGCAAATTTTTCTAATTCTAATCATTGTTATGAAAGCATCCAAATTAAGCTGAAACTTTCAATAAAATTATATTTTGGGGAGCTACCGAGTAAAGACAAATATAAGATGGACTGACTCCTCTGTTCAAAATCGAAAAGCCCATGTTTTTTGTTTTTATTGCCTTCTTCTTCAGTCTGAGGGAAAATGTGGAGTTTTAGCCACTGGCTGTAACGATTGGAATAATTCTTTCGCGTTTGCTTCGCAGCATGAGAAGTCCGGTGACCATAGGGCAAGTGTACTAACTTTTTTGTTAAGAAAAGAGGCCACCACAATCTAGGATGCAACACAAAGTCAATATGAAAAAGAGGTCAACTATTGGTGAGTATCTTCTTACTGGAGTTGTCTCTGTTGTGGAATTTTTATTGGCAAGAGACTTTCCATTTAGGAGCTACGACAAGCAACTTGGATCTACAATATACGGACATTTCTTAGGATGCCTTGAAGTCATAAGTGCATTTGATCCGTTTCTTTCCGAACATCTGACAACATATGGTAACAAAGGTAAATAGAGTAAATCTTATCTATCATCTGACATGTGTGGTAAGTTCATAGATTCCTAGAGTTCGTAGATGTGATGAGAGCATACATATACAAAAACACCAGAGAAACCGCACGCAGGTAGGCATTATACAATAATAATAATACAAATAATAAAATAAACCGATGACAAAATCTTGACCATACAAGAACAAAATTAAGAATACACATGTCCTGAATACAAAAAACGCAAAGTAACAATTCTTAACTTATGATAGATAACAATAAAATAGAAAAACGGTAAGATTATATATATATATATAACTGATATAGTGTAAACCTAGACGATGGGAAACCACATAAGAATGTATGGTAAGAAACGCTTTCCTGTCGTGGTAGTAAAGACACAATGAACAAGAAAGACAAGACACAAATAAGAGGAAAAGACATATTTATTATCCTTAGAAGAGCAAAAAAAGTTAAGAATAAGAACATTAAGATGACAGTAGTGGCTCACGTCTTTAGTATGCAGGATCTACCAGACGGTAATATGGGAAATCCTTACATGACTGAAGTGACAGCCTGCGTACTGGTACCGGGATTGTTCTGTACCTGAATTAGGAAAGTCTCCTCATTGATTTGTGTTCCAATTTTTCACTCGTTTCTCTATTGTTTCCACTATTAAGGATCCGCAATCGGACAATCTCTGCTGCAAGCATGCAAATAAAGCGGAAGTGAGTGTTTGCTTCCTAGGATAACTTTAAGCGTACATTGCAATCAGCGATCCTGTATGCCAAAATAGTACCAGCGAGCTCAGGATTCATGTGACGTTTCGTCCTGCTACCTCTTTGTCGGCAGGCGAATTGATGATTCATAGTGAGCGCGGCAGTAAAAACCATATGTGCGCATACACTCTCACCTGATATTTCGGTTTACATAACGTCTTCTATCGTGTACACCAACCAATTACTTCCCAGCATTTTTGCTGTACTAAGAATAAAAAACACTGTTTTCTCCTCTTGCCGTATCGTTCTTGCGTTTTGTGTCGTCAGTACCATGTCAGAGAAGCGATTCTGACCGTACATTTCTATGTGGTTTCCCATCGCCTAGAAGTACTCTATCTGTTCAGAAAGTTTGTAAAATTTGTACTGATAAACACTATTCAATTCAAAAGGGTGGTGTGGTCATAACTCATTTGCCAAGGTGTAAAGAGCAGATGACTAAATTGTAGGTTGTAATGCTGATCGAGAGATGGTTTCAAAGCTCTTAAAATGTTCATGGACAGGTTTAAGCGTTCTTGGGTCTCCCAATCTGGTCCAGCTCAAATTAACACCAGACAATCCAAATTTTTCACAACTGATATATATATATATATATCAGTGGCTAAATCTATTCTATCATGAATATAGTTATATTAGGTATATAACTATTTTTTTGTATATTTTTGTAATATATATATATATATATATATATATATATATACAGGGTGTTTCATAAATGATGGGAGTAACTTTAAGGGGTGATAGTACACATCAAGACGAGTAATAGTAAATAGGAAACCAAGTGTCCCAAACGTCTTCCGAAGGAGAAAGGAGCCATCAAAGTTTAGGGTCCTAAATTTCAAATGATGATAAAAAACGGAAAATTGGATCGATTCATCTGCGGATTTCACTAAAATCATTCTTTAAATTAGTATTTTCTTAAAAAAAAGTTTTAAACACAAAGTTAAAAAAATGCCGTTAGATGGCGCTCTAGACTTTGGAGTACCGAACAACTACCTTTTACCAGTACTTTTTTTATTTTGTTAAATGTTTACAAAAGCTTAGATTTTAACTTGAATTTTGAGCGCAAAATTGAAACCACCGGGAGCGGTTAAGTGGCGCAAATGTAACCGCATTCAGGGGGGAGGGGTTGAAATGCTCGTATGTAATGACATACGAGCATTTCAATTCCCCCCCCCCTCCTGAACGCGGTTACATTTGCGCCACTTAACCGCTCGCGATGGTTTCAATTTTGTGCTCAAAATTCAAGTTAAAATCTAAGCTTTTGTAAACATATAACACAATAAAAAAAATACTGGTAAAAGATAGTTGTTCGGTACTCCAAAGTCTAGAGCGGCCTCTAACGGCACTTTTTTAACTTTGTCTTTAAAACTTTTTTTAAGAAAATACTAATTTAAAGAATGATTTTAGTGAAAACAGCAAATGAATAGATCCATTTTTCCGTTTTTTATCATCATTTGAAATTTAGGACCCTTAACTTTGATGGCGCCTTTCTCCTTCGGAAGACGTTTGGGACGCTTGGTTTCCTATTTACTATTACTCGTCTTGATGTTTACTATCACACCTTAAAGTTACTCCCATAATTTATGAAACACCCAGCATATGTATGTATGTATGTATACATATATATATATATATATTATGTATGTATATATTTTTATATATTATATATATATATATATATATATAATATAATATATATATATATAATTATATATATACATATATACAGGGTGTCCTAACACGACCGCATAAACTCTTGCACAGCTAAATTCCTCGTTTGAAGTACATAAAAACTGCCCAAAGAAGCGTTCCTGTGTGATCCGTAGTTTACGAGAAAAATACGAAAAACAAAGTATGACGTGACTTCCGGTGCAAGAAAAAACACTTAATTGAACCTATCAACAGCAATAAATGCACAATTTAAGGCCGATGTTCTAAATGTCCATCGTGCATGTCGAGGCAGGTTGAGCACGCCGTGGAATGGTTGCATCACACGTCGCAGCATCGTGGGGTCCATCGAAGTACAAGCAGCATGCAGACGAGCAACTAAGTCCATTTGGTTTGTCCGATACACCAGTTCCTTGAGATGGCATGTCGCAATAGTCACAATGCATGTCGCAAGGCACGTCGCAAGTACATGTCGCAGTAGTCACGAACGGAATACATGGCCACCATACGAAGACTACCGGTAGCTGCAAGAGGCAGCCTTTTAAATACCAGTTCAACTGCGGCTTAACGTCATTCCACGGTGCACGCATGCATGACGCGCCATGCGCAATGAACGTTTTTAAACATTATCGTCTAGAAAGATATGCAAATGATGTTGTTGATATGTCAAAGAAAGTGTTTTTTTCTTGCACCGGAAGTGACGTTTATACTATGTTTTTCATATTTTTCTCGTAAACTATGGATCGTACAAGAATGTTTCTTTGGGCAGTTTTTATGTACTCCCAACGTGAAATCTAGCTGTGCAGAGTTTATGCGGTCGTTTGGGACACCCTGTATATATATGTTTATATACATATATTCTAAATTTGAAGGGCACAGAAAGTGAGTGAAGGCTTTATGTTCTCATATAAAGTGTAAGTACATAATGCTTCCAGAGAAAATGCTTTTTAACATATACTTTGCAAAAACAGAACTCTCAAATAATTAATGAATTGTATAGTTAATATTTTGCTTACAAACAACAGTTTCTGGATTAATTGCAATTAAATAAGTCCTCCCCTTTTCCTTGAAAATTCGCAGGTGTAAAATAAATCGCAAATTATAAAAATATGATAATTAAACGAGGTTTGATTTTTGCATTCTATTAGAAACTGACAGGTGCTTGACGGGAAAAAGAAGTGAAAATCAAATATATAAATTTAGCAAAATAAGCTGATTCCTTTTATTGAGTAATCTATACGAAAGCTTATCGAATTTCTAGACAGTGAATTAATCATTGAGTAAATTAATCAAAAGAGGAAATTCAATATAGAATTTTATACTCGGATGAAATATCACCTCGTGTGTCTTAGTTTAATGAAGAACTAATTTGTAAAAATTCGCCAAAGTAATCTTCTACTTTTACTCTCAGTCACTATCAACACATACAGAAAGCAATGCACAGAAAAATAAAATTAAAGGAAAGGAAGAGAGAAAGAGAGGGAAAAAACATCAACTTTGTTGGAATCTCTCAGTAAGCAAATTATCAACTTGAAAAATGACTTTTATGCCATTTCCTTACACTAATGAGATCTTGCTTTCTCCCGAATTTTAATCCTAAAATATTCTTTCTTTTCCTGCCTGAAAATTCGTGGATCTCTGAATCCTTCGCAGATTAATTGAATCTTTGGGATGTTTTGGCCACACTACTTTCCAAGAATAGTGCGATGCTTTTTTTTCTCAACCCTGTTGATTAAAGTATGCATGTGAAGTAATTTTATCTGAACACGAATAAGCCAATAAGAGATTTAAACTTAGAAAAACTAAAAACACCTAAGCGAAAAATCAAACTAAGGCCAATGAGGTTCTGTTTTGAAAAATATACTTTTTTAATATATAAGATTGCGTGTTAAAGTTTATACCCGTAACTCTTAGTTGAGGAGTTGGTTAAGACTTTCGTCTTATCAATTACTGATTTGATATTAATGAGTCAAATGGTGAAAAGTCATGTGTTCTAATTAGATATCTGCCCGAAGTAATATGCTTCCTTAATTAGAACAATGCTGGCATTTTAAACTTATTAAAATGTGGAAAACTGAGTGATTTATTTACTAAAAATTTCACTTCGTTTAAAAAAAATACAGTTTTCATCTCTTTTACAAACTATTTTTCAAGATTGTTACTGGCAATAGCTGCTGTGTTTAGTAGAGAACTATTAAATTTTTAATAACAGTGGAATAAATTCTGAATATTATCAAAATGTAACTGTCAATAACTGCAAAAGCCTTTTTATGCTATTTATTTTGCTGAAGTATGATTAATCATGACCGTTACTCATACAAAATATGTTTATTTGCAGTGTAGGAATATATGATACAGATGTTTGATTTCACCTGTAGCAATTTAGTTGAGGAAGGATAAATTCCACTAGCTCAAATTTGATAAAATAGTCTCAATTATCAGAGTTAAAAATAACATAGCTCAAAACATTAATCCCTCTGATTTCAGAAAAAAAGGAAATAAATTTCAAATAAAAATATTTGTCATATTCACATTTTTTTTAAAAAATTTAATAACATAAATATATTTATCGTAAATATTTAATGTGTGTAATAATTATGTTTTCAAAATTATATCATTCTTAAAAAATAAAATAGGAGAAAATATATAATCCATTACAAACCTTATGTTACATACTTCTTCAACAATATTCGTACAGTTAAGTATTACACATGTAAAAATTCTCTTGTAGAGATTTTCAAATCAGATTTAAAATTTTCTTAACCACTTTATCACAGTTATTTAACCCTTTCGTGACCGATGTGTCACATATCCACAAGTTTCAAACCCCCTATCGATGTCAGAAACGAACAATCGTGTTTTGTAGAACCAGTACAAAACACAATTCATAAGTGTATCATCTGGCTGCAGGTGAAATTTGGGAAGGATGCCTATATTACTCACCCGTCTCTACAATGTTTTTCGTTGGTAAACACATCGTCACGAAAGGGTTAACTGCAACGTTATTGATACATAAATTATACCTACTTTTATTTCTTTCTTCTTCATGAATTATACAGTTTCATTTATATAATCAGTGCACTAACTGTAGATTTTTCCAAAGCTAGAATTTTTTTAAAACTCTGTTAACTGTTGAGAAACAAAATATAAGACCTTTACCAAAAAACAATCTTGTTTTTAGTAAAAAAAATAATGTGATGTAAGTTTGAGAAACATACAGAGTTTCCTAAAACTTGAAGATAAGCGTGCACGAGATGAAGGGTTGGCTGATATTTGTTCCAAGGAAAATTTTTAAAATTCACTAGCATTTGGTTAAGTGAGGACAAGCGCATTTTGAAAAGGTAGAAAATTTACTCCGTTCATCATATCATTAGCTACTTTTTAGATGTAGTTTCAGCCATTGAGAAATAAGATGGCTGAGAATATATCCATCCAAATTTATAACTCAAACAAATAGCAATACACAAAAATCAAGACACGAACACACACAATTAACATGACTTT